>APFE030572193.1:0-16105 GCA_000404065.3 Pinus taeda
TATGGTAAAAAAATAAAACATTTTTTATATTTACTCCATAAGTCACCTTATATTTACGAACATTTAAAAAATGCATTATATTTAGGTGAAACCTATGGGCAAAATACTATGGGACAGATACCATGGACTAGATTGTTATTAATATCATGCAAAAAAACATTATTAACCCCAATATTAGTATTGATAAAAATAAAAATGGCACATGGTATTGACCCATGGTATTCACCAAAATGGCACATGGTATTGACCCATGGTATTCACCTGGAATGTAGCCTATTTAAAGGGGGGAATTAAACCAGTATAGATCCATCTTTACTCTGGATCTACTAACCCCCGAGACGTATCAAATAACGTGATATGCAAACTAGCATAGAATGAAAAAATATTTGATCCTTCTCAGGGCTTGTGGATCAAGAGTAAAAATGGATGTTGTAATTTAATGTATGTTAAACATTTTAGCTTGGTTAAAATAAAAATAAAAATAAAAATATCTACTATAATTTTTATTAAATTTTTTATAATTAACTAATAAGGTAATTGTAAAGCTGCAAGGTTTTATGATAACCCTACTAATTGACCCATGGTAAATACCAAACTTACAAGGTTTTTATAATTGAGTGAAATATTTCTGCCATGCCTGGTGAGAGATTCAACCAAAAAAATTTATATACTATTCTATTAATTGATAAGAATCGCCTTCCATTTTTCCTATATACCATGGAGATTCACCCATTTATTATACATATAAATTTAGGGGGGGTTCTTAAAATTTTCCCTACCATTTTGTCTAGTTTTGTGCTAGCATCCCCAAGAATTGAGCCACTTTTTGAAGACCAGAGCCCAGTGCATTGGCCAAAATGTAATTTCATCTTCAAAGCAGTAAAATAATAGGGAACAATGATGCAAAAGGAATTAGTTAAACAAGCCCAAGCCCTTAACGAGACCCCTACTAGCCATAGCACGCATTTCATCAAACATATCGTAAACATGTAACCAACAGGTGTAAACAAAAGATTTCAACATAGGGATATCCTACTTACCTGAGAGTCGCTAAGAACCATTGTTCCCTCATGTCGTTGCACTATCATCTTTTAGGTCATATATACATTGTCCATTCATTTACAAGTAAAAACATGATGAGAGCCATACATAGTGTTGGTCACTTCAATTGATTATTAATTCAAACAACCAAGTGCTACATAAATTGTCAACCTAGGGAAGTCAGGTTATTTCAAAGGCAACTACGTACTATATGTTCTAAATCTTAAAAGTAGTAGAAGTTGTAGTAAAAACTAATCACACCTTGCTTCAAGCAAACTGAAGCTCCACTCTGAGTTACAACAAAAATACTCTGTTGCAGACAACTACCAAAGAATGCTTAAATTCATTCAAAGAGTAATCTAATAAAAAGAATCATTCTACAAAGGAAAGCATGGGATATGCTGTAACAGAGAAAATGACCCTATTCTCAGAGCAGGAATCTTCAACACCTGTTTCTTATTATCGAGCTTGCCAACTCATTCTGTAACTCAATCACCAACGAAACACTCATGAATTGACTGTAGATAAACTTAAACAATACAACAATGAATTGGAGAGAAAACAGAGTTTCCGCAAAAATGTATAAACAATATTCAATAAATGGTACTGTTAACAAGGTATGGAGAATAGACACACTTAACACACTGCAGAAATGTAATGGGTGAATCTTGTGATGAAGGTGGGCCTTGTTCTTCTCACAAGATTCCCCATGAGACAAGAACTAGAAAGAAATGTTCAGAACAATATTTTATTCATCTGTCAATATGTCATGTTACAAAAAGAGTTTAGTTCTGTTCCTTCAACTAGACCTTCCTCGCAGTCTGTTTGTCCCCTTCTAATGTAGATGTCTCCTCTTTTTAAAGAGGAGACATCTATTACAACAGATTACATTGTAAGTTCTATTTTAACCCAATATACAAAAATAGGGAAATCAGTTTTCCATCAACAAAATGCTATTACAGTAATGCTGTCTTTTGATCATGGTTGTTACATCCAGTGTAGCAGCTCATTCGGTGATTTTCTTCTATTGCTGTCAAATCTAGAATACAAATCACAATTGTTTCAGCCACAAGATTTGCGCGTCCTTCTTACTATTTCAGCAACTGTAAAAGTAGTCTTGCAATCTCCAGGCAGTTTCAGCAACGTTGACTGCACATCATTCTTTAACTTGTTCAGCAACTAACAATTCAATGGTTAACTATGCAGATAGCGTAATTATATGTAAAATAATTAAATGTATAGTGATGAGAAGAAATATTGTGTACCTTAGGAACAATTGGGTTAAAACCATAACAAGGACTTTAAATATAGGTTGAAAAGGAAATCATCATAGCAAAATGTATGATCAAAAAGAGATAATATGAGGTCCTAACATGCCCCCCAACTGAAAGGGTTGCATGTCCTCATGCAAATTTTACTCTGAGTCTGAGTCTGAGTCTGAGTATTGGGATGTACAATGCAAATTACTTAGATAGTAGGAATAGAAGGTGTTGTCAACCAAATCTCTGAAACCATAGACATTCTGTAATTTCTGCCATGTTGCGAGCTCCTCCTTTTTGGACAACTTGAAGTAAGCCTTATATTGCTATGCTGGCAACCATAGGAGAGGGAAGTGAAAATGACAACCCAACCATTTTTCGGCACACTGTTGAATTCATATAACATAGTTAGGTAGCCGTGAAATTGTTGTTTGAAGATTAAGAGGGTTAAAGGGATGGTATTCCTTTCTCTCCTGAGGGCAATGTTCCCAAAATAGGTTGTTTGCCTGTAAGGCAAGAGCTCCCTTAGTTTTAACATAATGTTGGCAATCCTATAAGATTGTTTCCTGTAATTCTCTGATATGCTTGGTCATTCCTGGTTCCTTTAAAGCCCAAAAATGTTTAGCAACGAAAATAGCAGCATTCTGTGGCTCGGATGGAATCCACAAAAGGAGATTATCTTCATTGTGTGTTGCTGAAAGGAAGGCATTGTGCCAGGTGAGCTGATTGGCTAGGAAAGAGACAAAGGCTCTAATCTGAATATCACCAACTAGAGGGATCATATTAAGCTTTCTATCCTCAGGCATGGCTTCATTATGGAGGTAGAGTTCACAGAGTAAATTTTGTTCACTGATTGATGCTTCTGTGAAATTTTCAATAAACTATTGAGGTGTAAATACCTCATGAGGTCGTCCATCTCTGATTGCCTTTACTTGTAAGAACGCTAGGCATTCTGCTAGAAACATAGAATAATTAAAAGATGGTCTCCTGGTGGCCAGTAGTCTTTGAACCAGATCAAAGATGAGAGACAATCTAGTTTTTAACTTTTTATTTTCCTTGTGCTGTGCACGAGACTGTTCCGAAAATTCCCAATTTGCATATATATGATTCTGCCATGATAATTTGTGTTCCTGTAATATCCTTTCTTGAGACATAACATACTCCTTATTCCATATATCCATCTGTGCTTGAGTGCTTGAGATCTGAGTGAAGATAGTCTTTGTAGGTCGAGGTTCAATCTGAGTAAACGCAATCTTTGTAGGGCTTGGTATAGAACTTTCAACTTTAACAACCAGGTAGGCTGAGATACTTGTGGTTTCATTTCTTTTTCAAAAATCTTTGAAGGCCCTACTAGTTCTTGTGTAACAGTAGGGCGTTCCATTTTAATTATAACAGGAGTAGATGCAGGAGTGGCTCCAGGCAATGGGACTTCGACTATCTTATAACCATCTTGATGATAAATATTACCACATTGGTTGCACATGTATTCATTATATCAATCTTTCTCTACACTTTTCTCTGCTATAGATGCTGCATGAGCTAAAGTATACAGATTAATCTCTCTTTCATAGGTTTCCCTTGCCATTATTAATTCCTTCTTATAAACCTCGAGCTTTGATTTCAAAAACTCGTTTTCTTGTAGAATGGAAGCCAATTTTACTAGACCTTGTGTAGTAGACGCAGTCTCTGTAGCTAGTTTTTGTGTGACGTCTGCTGAATCATCAGTTAATTCTGTAATATCTATATCATCCTGAGCATCCAAATTTTGCATATCAGCAGATAATTCCCGTGTGGCAGCTACTGACTGATTAGCTGGTTCTTGTGTAACAGCTACAGTCTGTGCAATATCCCAGTTATCTATTTTATGATCATCAGTAGGTGGTTCTTGTGTAACACTTGCTGAATCAGTAGCTGATTCTTGTGAGGCAGCTACATCCTAGTCATGGTCATCAGCAGGTGGTTCTTGTGTAGCAACTGCTGAGCCAGTAGCTGGTTCTTGTGGTACAACTACATCTACGTCGTCTATTTTCTGTTCACCAGCAAGTGCTTTTTATGTAGCACTTGCTGAGTCAGTAGCTGGTTCTTGTGGGGCAGCTACATGCTAGTCATCTATTTTCTGTTCATCAGCAGGTGGTTCTTATGTAGCACCTACTGAGTCAGTAGCTGGTTCTTATGGGGCAGCTACATGTTGTACATCATCTTGGGTATCTACTTTTAATGGATCAACAGCTGGTTCTTGTGTGGCAGTTGCATCTTCTAAAAGGAATGATGTCACAAAATCCTGGGCATTTCACATTTCGGTACCCGAGGGTTAGGTAGGTAAAGATTCAGGGCCTTGGGACTAAGGTGGGGTATGGGGTTTTAGGATAATAGGTGGAGAATTTAGGGTGGTGGTCTCAGTTGCTACTTTAGAAGATATCCTAGTTCGTCTTCGAGGTAAAAAGGCAGGAAGAATAGTGGATTTTCTTTTATGAGTAGTTTTCTTTAGGGTAGGAGGGTCATCAGTAGTAGTAGCTTCTTTAGTTGAGGCCCTCGTTCGTCGGGGTGCAGCCTTTTCTTGCCTTTTTCTTTTTAGCTTGGCAATGGGAATGTTGTCATATGAATCATCACTAGGGATATGGACAATGGGAGTGGATGATTCAGCTAAATTATGGGGTGGGGTTAATGCAATGGAGGGGTCAATTGGATTGACTGTTGTGGGTGGTGGAATTTCTAGGGAATCAAAGATGCTCCCTGGTTGTTGTACATAAGGATTTCAATTTGCTGAGGGATTCCAGGGGTTTGTTGAGAATTTCTAGCATCTAATTGGGGAGTTCTAGTTGTTGTTTGAGGAACTTCAGCAGTTTCTTGAAGATTTTCGGCTGCTGCTTGGGGAATTTTAGCAATTTCTTGAGGATTTTCGGCTGCTACTTGGGGAATTTCAGCAGCCTCTTAGGGTTTTGGGAGTTGGTTGTTAAGGGGAGGGGGATTCTGTTGAGCAAAACCCTTCCAAATTAAAAGCTGGGGAAGACGATGCTGAGTGAGGGAAAGGAATGGGTACTACGCATTCATGGAATAATATGACATATTCTTCAGACACCCAAGCAGATAGTATGGTATATTTAGCAGATGACCATGTCTGAAATGATTTAACAACACGAAATCATGCTGATAAACTACCTGGTAATGTCCTTCGCAGGTGAGGTAGTGCTTGACAAACTGTGCAATGATCGACCATGGAGGTGGTAATGAATGAAGCGCAACACCCCTTCCTTTAGGCTCGACCTGCTCTCCCTGTAAAACAAAGTCCTGCTGTGCATTCAAAATTATGTGTTTACGACTAAACCATTCGAATGCCATCGACCAATAAACCTAAAACCTGTGCTATATCATCCTCTGATACTGAAATTCGGACTCCTCAAACAGTAGAGTAGCCTTCTCTAGATTACGTGTGAATTCAAGGACTTGCTGAGGATTGAATACCTAGAGCCTCCAAAAATAATCTACCCAGCCTGCATGCTAAAAAATCTGATATACTTATGGGTGTAGTTCCAACAGAACTGTTGAGACGGGTTCATTTCGAATAACAGAACCTCCCATAGTTACTAGCTTCAGTAAAATGCATAGTACAGAGCTGAGTTACCATAGCCAAAATAGAGTAAATTTTGCAAATGAGGTTGTGACATAATAGGACAGAGATGGGGTGACAAGACACAATCGTGGTAAAAAAAACGACGGTGATTAGCGTATTGTGAAATGATTACAAAATTTTGGTATTCCCCCCCAACTGTGGCTAAAATGATAAGTTTGAGTGTACGAAGATTGTGGTAATCATGTCACAATCTTCTCATTAACTATAGTTTAATATTTACACATAACAAATGCATACCTCATGTTTACCTTCGATTGATATGCTGAAAATATAATGTCGTCGCTAATAGATCACCAATAGTTATGAAAAAGGGTTTTGAAATATGAGGTATTTATATGAAGGGTTTTTTATAAACATAGGAGGAGGTAGTGAAAGAACAAAATTATAAGGATCAATAGATAATTCTCACAATGGAAAGCAATATGCATTCATCCTTTTCAGAGGAATTGAAGCTTCAATTACGGGAAAATGGTAAGAATTGATGTTTTAGGGAAAGATGGAAAAGCTTGGTGTTTCAACAACGGGAAAAGTGGGAGAATATGGTGTTTCAGCAATGGGAAAAAAAGATGTTGCTGTAAAAAAAAATAGGAAAATGTTGCTGAAAGGTAATGTGGGGGAATTAGTTGTGAATTGAAGTGAGATGACAATGTTTTCCCAAAATGAAACTTGATCCTGCTTGTAGTACAATTTTTCTTTTTCATCCAACCTCCCAATCTGAGACCTGCAAAATAATAAATTGTAACATGGCAACCCTTGACAGGGATTATTAGTTAAGAAATCTAATCTAATAAAAAACATATAATGCAAAAATTAAATGCAATGAGGGGTAGCAGGCTCTCCCAATAAGATATAATGTGAATATGCCATGCAAGTGGCCTTAAAATCCTCTTTAGAAATAGGTTGTTGGTACAAACGAATCTGATACCCATTCACTAACAATGGTGTTCTAGAATCATCAATTGTTAGGAGCCTTACTGTTCCATTGGGAAAAATAGTATCTATCTCATAAGGTCCCAACCACCTTGTTCGTAATTTTCCTTGAAACTTTTCAAACCGGGAATCACACAATAAAGCCCAATTACCTTTTTGGAACTGCTTATGCTTAATAGTTTTATCATGCCACCTGGTTCTTTGTTGTTGAATACTAGTTGTTTGATGGATGGCATCCAACCTCTTTTCATCCAATTCCTGAAGCTGCTGCAACCTAGCTGTCTGTGCATCAATCAAATGAAGGTTAACAGCTAAAGCAGTTCTTAAGGTTTTAATTTGAAATTCCACAGGAAAAACAACATTTTTACCATAAACCAACTCATAGGGTGAAAAATCTGTAGTGTTCCTCCAGGTAGTTCTTTAAGCCCATAATGCTTCAGGCAGCCTTTGAAACCAATCCTTTCTATTCTCCTTCATTATTTTTGTTAAAATGGCTTCTATGAATTTATTTGTACTTTCCACCTGACTATTGGCTTGGGGGTGGTACGGTGTAGTCATTTTATGATTAATATGATATTTCTGAAGTGTATCTTTAAAACCATGAGAAATTGAAAGGATGTCCTCCATCTGTGACTAATTATCTAGGCACTCCAAACCTAACAAAGATTTCTTCAAATAGAAAGGTTAAAACAGATTCTTCATTAGCTCTAATAAGTGCCTTAGCTTCCACCAATTTAGTCATATAATCTGTACAAACCAATATGTAAACTCTTTGACTAGATGGAGGATTGATGCGTCCTATAAAATCTAGAGCCCATCTTTCAAAGGGTTCAAATATTACCTGGGGATTTAGTGGCATTTCATCTCTATGATTAGGTTGACCCATTCCCTGACAGCTATCACAGGCCCTGACATATTTCTTTGTATCCTTGAAAAGTGAGGGCCAATAATACCCCATTCTGAGAATTTTATGTGTTGTTCTCTTATCAACAAAATGCCCTCCACAAGGGCCATCATGACAAGCCCTCAATATATCAAAAACCTCATCTTCTCTAATGCATCTCCGAATTTCCTGATCAATTCTTGTATGAAAAAGACACCCACTTATCCAGCTATACGGAGCACTTTGTTGAATGATCTTTCTTTTCTCCCTATGTGATAGGTGTGATGGTAACTTCCGTGCAACCAAATAATTGGCAATGTTTGCATACCAAGATGAGTGAGTAGATACTGCAAATAAGTATAAATTAGGAAAGGAATCATCTACTAGAGTATTATCATCAATTTTTATCCGAGAAAGGAAGTCAGCAACTACATTTTATTTACTTGGTCGATCTATAATTGTAATATCAAATTCTTGTAGTAATAATAATCACCTAGTAACTCAGGCATTTGTAATAGATTTGTTCATTAAATACTTAATGGGAAAGTGATCAGTATGAAGAAAAGTAGGGTAACTAGTAATATAATGTCGAAATTTATTAATAGCGTAAATGACTGCTAAAAATTCCTTTTCGGTAACTATGTAATTAAGCTCAGCAAGGGTCATATTCTTACTGATGAAATAGATAGTATAAGGAAGATTATTTTCTTCTTGCCCCAAGACAGCTCCAATTGCAGTGTCTGAGGCATCAGAGGATATATGAAAGGGAAGTGCCCAATTAGGTCCCCTTAGAATAGGAGTTGTAGACAACTGATGCTTAAGTTCATCGAATGCTTTATGACAGTGATCAGTCCACTTAAATTCAGCATTTTTCATAAGTAACACAAGCAAAGGAGAAGCTATTTTAGAAAAAAAAATTGATGAATCTTCTACAATATCCAGCATGTCCTAAAAAAATTCTTATATCAGTTTGTGTTTTAGGAATAGGAAGAGTCTGAATTACCTGCACTTTGGATGGATCAACTTGAATCCCTAGGAATGAAATTAAGTGTCCCAATACAATTCCTTCGCTCATCATCATATGGCATTTTTCAGTACTTAAGGAAAGATGAGCTTGTATACAACGTTTAAGTACTTTCTCAAGGTTTTGTAATGCATCTTCAAAAGTCATGCCATAAGGAGTAAAGTCATCCATAAATATCTCCATAGATTCATTAAGCATATCAGAAAAAATTCCTATCACTACTCTTTGAAACATTGCTGGAGCATTGCATAGTCCGAATGGGAGAACTCTATAGGCAAAAGTTCCCCATGGACTAGTAAAAGTGGTCTTGTCTTGGTCTTGGGTTGCAATTTTGATTTGGTTATATCCACTAAAACCATCTAAAAAGGAAAAGAATCTCTTTCTTGACAAACTGTCTAGCACCTTATCAATAAATGGCAAGCGGAAATGATCTTTTTGAGTGGCTTTGTTTAAGGCTCTATAATCTACACACACTCTCCATTTCCCGTTTTTCTTAGGTATTATCACCAATGGAGACACCCATTCACTATGAGATATAGGGTATATAAACCCTGCATTAAGAAATTTTTTAAGTTATTCTGTAACAATTTCCCTCAGATTAGGATTCATTTGCCTCTGGGGTTGACAGACTGGTCGGCATCCTTCCTTAATATAGATACGATGAGTACATAATTCAAGGGAGATCCCCTTCATATTTGTGTAGTCCCATGCGAATGCTTTCTTATTTTCACAAAGTAACTTCATTAATTGTTGTGTTTCAGCATCCGTCAAGTTAGGGTTTATGTTCAATGTTTTGCCAGGTTTGATTTCTACTATTACACTCTTAGAGGAGATAGCAGTTGATGTTTGAGGTAAATTTTCAGATTTAAGCTTTTCCTACGTTTTTGGTTCCAAAATTGCAGTTAACTGATAATATGTTTCAGAGGCGGCGGAGGAGGGTTCAGAAATAAAATTACTAATTACTTCATCTTTTGTGGTGTCTTTAAGGGTTAAGGCTTGTCCAATAGCCAAAATGGGTTGAGTGTCATTATCCTCATAGTCTAACCATACAGAATTATCATTGTTAATCATAGGTGTAGCATGAGGGTAGAGAGTGAGCTGCTTAGTTTCAGCCATTAGAAATTGTTATTGATCTAGATCTACAGCTAATAAAGGCATCTGCTGTAGCTAGCCAGGGTCTCCCCAAAATCAATGGATGCCCCCCCAACTTTGTTTTAGTCTGTAATACAACAAATTCGACTGGGTAGTTCGAGGATTCAACTAAAATGATCAGGTCTTCAATAACCCCTTCTAGTTTGATTGTGGAGCGGTCAGCTAACTCTAGGATAGTTGGTATCTCTCTAATTATATTTTCCAGCTGTAATAGTTGTGCAGTTTCAAGGGTCATAATATTTATAGCAGCACCTAATTCTACCATAACTCGCGAAACAATATCTTTTCCAACCTATATTGTGATTGTAGGATGACTGGGATCACCATTTTTACAGGAGGAGTTTTTCTCGACATTAAAGCAACTAGATCACCCATCACATGAACTGTAAGGGGATCTTTAGCTTTTCTACCAGGTTTCTTGATGCAAATGTCGCTGACGGTTCTGGCATAAATTGGTACATACTTGAGTGCTTGTAAAAGTGGAATTTTAACATAAAGATTCTGCAATTCCCCTAGAAGATTAAAAGTAGGTGGCTCGGGTGTCTTAGTGAGAGCTAGACGCTCAGGGAATGGTGGCTCTGTTATTTTTGCAGTTTTATTAGAGGATGGCTTGACTGTTTCAGCACCTTTATTAAGTAATTTATACTTTTCTGTCTCTTCCTTGTCATAGTCATAAGAAGTAATATCATCAATAATAGGCTCAACTATTCTCCCCGATCGTAAATGAATATCATTACACTGCATAGGGAGAACAGGAGATGTAAGCTGGTTCTGAATATCAATAACTTGCACAGATTTATTATTAGGATTAGGGTTGGGTTGTATAGGTAGTTGGGGTCTTATTATCTGGCTATTCGGTGGGGCTCCTGATGGTAGAGAGAGAGGTTGCTGATACTGAGGAAATTGGTTTGGAAATAGTATTTGCTGAGGTCTCCAGTTTGGGTTCCATTGATTAAAATAAGGTTGTTGTGGAGGCCAAGCAGTCCACATTGTAGGGTCTACAAAGGGAGGGTTTTCTTGCTGCATGGGTGGAAAGTTCATTCGGTTAAAGGGTGGATATTGCATTTGATTGAAGGGCAGGAAATTTGCTTGATTAAAAGAAGGATAATTATTCCAATGATTAAATGACATGCTAGAGTTCGTACCTTGTTCTCGTGGTTACCATTGCCTCATATGTGTTAGCAAATAAACTGCTTCAGCTTCCTCCTCAGTTGGTTGTAAGGCTACTTTTATTCCTGGTAAAGAGGGACATTGTTGAGTTTCATGATACTTCTCGCAAATGGTACAAATTGGTGCCTTGTCTAATGGAAATTCCCTTAGTGGATCTTTTTCTCTACATTTAGGATAGAAGACAGCCAAAACAACTTCTACCTCTACTTGTTTCCTTTTAACCTGCAAGGTATCAATTTGTGAAGCAAAAGAACTTAACATTTTAGTTTTAAATTCTTCAAGTAGATTACCTATTTCAGCTCTTGTTGCTCCCCCACTAGCTGATTTTTGGACTCTTGAATATGTACCATCCCTGCTTTTTGGTCTGTTTGCAACTCCTCTTGAACATCTGTTACAGAGGTTGAAAATTTCATCATATGATTCCTTAGATATATCCCCTTTACCAAGCATATTTAACATGTCTAAATAGTCATCATGTACCCCTTTCAATAATATTGTCTTGAGAATATCCTTACTTACGTTAGGGTGATTGGATCTCTGTAGATTATATTGTAATCTTTGCACAAAATCCTCCAAATTTTCGTCCTCCTTCTGAACCATCTTGAATAGTTCCTCCTTTTTTTCTCTTGTCTGGAAATAGTCTTGATATTTGGCCAGAAACTTCTCCTTCATTTGCTCCCATCTTGTGATCACATGACCTCCTAGGCTCATGATCCATCTTAGTGCATTTCCCTTTAATGTTGCTGGAAATAACTTCAACTTTCGAGCATTAGTAACATAATCATAACTTCTACACAATATATCAAACTCAAAAAGAAATTCATCAGGGTCTTCAGATGATAAACCATGGAAGTTAGGTAAGGCTAAGAGTGGGATGTTCTTCATAGGAGTTTCCCCTCTAGGAAGATCCCCAATAGGGAATTCCAAGGTGGAGAGAGAATTCTCGCCTCTTCCTTCTCCTCCATGTCCCCCACCAAAGAGTCCTTCATTGTTTCCATCCATTAGTTGTTCACTTGTCGCACTTGCCCAGTCTTCAACGCTTTCTGTTGGACCCTCAATGTCCTAAACTGGTTCCTCAACTTCTATTGGCTACTCAAAATCTTCTATTGGTTCTTCAATGTCCTCTACTGGTTCCTCAGTATGTTCTATTGTCCCTTCACCCCTTTCAGGTCCCACTACTTCCTCCATTTTGTAGTTCGTTTGGAGAGAGTGCTGAGTCTGTGGCCTCCAAGAGCTTAACCTTTGAGAACTTTCAGCTTTCGAAATAATCTCATCAATAAAAGTTTTCCTTCCTCCTCTTCCTTTGCCCTTGCCACCTGTAGGATTATTTTTCTTGCGTCTTCTCATGCATCTTTTACATCTAAAAGAAAGTCATTAATGCTTTTAAAATCTATGATTTCCTTCCCCGGCAACGGCGCCAAAATGTTGGTCACTTCAATTGCTTATTAATTCAAACAACCAAGTGCTACATAAATTGTCAACCCAGGGAAGTCTGGTTATTTCAAAGGAAACTACGTACTATATGTGCTCAATCTTAAAAGCAGTAGAAGTTGTAGTAAAAACTAATCACACCTTGCTTCAAGAAAACTAAAGCTCTACTCTGAGTTACAGCAAAAACACTCTGTTGTAGACAGCTACCAAAGAATGCTTAAATTCATTCAAAGAGTAATCTAATAAAAAGAATCAATCTGCAAAGGAAAGCATGGGCTATGATGTAACAGAGAACGGGACCCTATTCCCAGAGTACGAATCTTCAGCACCTGTTTCTGATTATTGAGTTTGCCAACTCATTCTATAAACTCAATCACCAACGAAACACTCATGAATTGACTGTAGATAAACTTAAACAATACAACAATCAATTGGAGAGAAAACAGAGTTTTGGCAAAAATGTATAAACAATATTCAATAAACGGTACTGTTAACAAGGTATGGAGAACAGACGCACTTAACACATTGCAGAAATGTAATGGGTGAATATTGTGATGAAGGTGGGCCCTGTCCTTCTCATAAGATTCCCCAGGAGACAAGAACTAGAAAAAAATGTTCAGAACAAGATTTTATTCATCTGTCAATATGTCATGTTACAAAAAGAGTTCAGTTTTGTTCCTTCAACTAGACCTTCCCCGCAGTCTGTTTGTCCCCTTCTAATGTAGATGTCTCCTCTTTTTAAAGGGGAGACATCTATTACAACATATTACATTGTAAGTTCTATCTTAACCCAATATCCAAAAATAGGGAAATCAGTTTCCCATCAACAAAATGTTGTTACAGTAATGCTGTCTTTGGATCATGGTCGTAACATCCAGTGTAGCAGCTCATTCAATGATCTTGTTCTGTTGCTGTCAAATCTAGAATACAAATCACAACTGTTTCAGCCACGAGATTTGCGTGTCGTTCTTACTGTTTCAACAACTACAAAAGTAGTCTTGCAATCTCCAGGCACTTTCAGAAACGTGGACTACACATCATTCTTTAACTTGTTCAGCAACTAACAATTCAATGGTTAGTTATGAAGATAGCATAATTATATGTAAAATAATTAAACGTATAGTGATGTGAAGAAATATTGTGTACCTTAGGAACAATTGGGTTAAAACCATAACAAGGACATTAAATATAGTTTTAAAAGGAAATCATCATAGCAAAATGTATGATCAAAAAGAGACAATATGAGGTCCTAACACATAGTTGTTGTCATAAAACATATACATAATGAGCATAGTAACAATAGAAATACCATAATTACATTAGCCATAAAATCCACATATAAACAAGTACATTTAGACATGAAAACCAAAGGGATGAATTTCTCATTAACGAATGTAGACCAACCAAGGATGGGACTACCTTGTTCCACCTGACCATAGATTAGGTTAGCCAAATCTCTCTTCAGCTAACAACCCCCGTGGTATATTCCGAGCACAAATGTGGGACTCATAACCAACCAAAAAGAACCAAATAAGCATGGATGCTACCATATTTTTCCACCTACACCGTGAGAAATTTTAGTGCTTCCTAGTCTCTTAGGATTTACCATAATCCATTGTCTAATCTAGGGATCACTAGTACCTACACTCAGACCCACTCTCTAAGTGTTATGGTACATCACATCTCGTGACTACTAGGCCCAATGAAGAGAAATCCACCTCTTGGCTTTACCATATATCCCGCCATGCACTAGCAAGGATTGCTAGGCCAGCTAAAGCACACAATATTATTTGTACAACAACCCATAGTCTCACTCAGGGGTTACTAGGCCAATGGCTTAACCATGATCTATAGTCCGGAATAGGGACCACTTGGCCATGTGTTTGTCATTTCGGAGATCGACCCCACATAGCTTCGGATCCATCTGGCAATCCAGCTCAATCGAAGTACGAGAACCCATCTCATCAAGGCTATTAGGAAATGGAAAGGTTAGGCTGAAAATAGTGCCACACCTGGAAAAGACCATGCCATAACAACAAAAGAACCACATGCAATATCATGCATGCCAAATCTAGCAAGGAAATCATAAATGAAAATTAATACCTACAAATAATCATGTTTTAGTTGTTTGATCCTATTTTTCCTTGCTTGATCTTCGCTTCCTTTTTCCTTCTTTGTCTTTATTGATCCAATCCCCAAGTGCTCTTAGAAAACTCTAAGTGTCCAATAGTGAGAGAGAGAGAATATTGAGAGACCTCCAAAACTGAACTGGCAAAAGGTTACTAACTCATCCTTAGAAGCCTTTTGATTAATGAGGCCTCTATTTTCTTCAATTTCCAATATTTTCCTTCAATTTTCTCCTCACATGCAACCTGTGACCTTTCACCTTCCTTTTCTCCTAATTTCCATTATTTTCATAAATAAATGTGCCAAAATTACCACTTTTCCTTTCCAAATACTTTTCCAATTTCCTCTAGCCATAATAAACTGAATTAACACCCTCTAGGATGTTTTTCCCACGATTCAGCTTGGAATACGTGTCCCATCAACTATGATCTTATATATTTTTACATGAATTTTTAACAAGGATTGTTATAACAATATTCCCCAGCAATCCTCATTTTCATTATGTAATCGGTCACCCAAAACTTCCCATTTCTTAGGGAAAGAATTGACAATAACAACTGGCCAATTATATGTTGGTTGTCATGAGTTTGTATAGTAGCAGGAGAACTACTATGTAATTATCATGCATCGATAATTTTTGTGTCCTATAAATGTGCAGCTCAATATCAACATCATTTTTTTCTATCACTAACCCATTTGAATCAATTTTCCTTAGTTGGATAAATTCAAAAATAATATATATCATTACTCAATCAATCAATGATATATATCAATTACATGCCATACATATCACCAATATATGTATATCCCATGTAATTTCATTGAACCCGCCAATGATATGTTTTCACACAATACGAGCTAGTTTGAATGATAACATGATGCAAGGTACTTAACTAAGAATTGACTACAGTGTAGTCATTAGTTCCCTCCTCAAACTGTTTAATGCTATTTTCACCTGCCTCAACTACCGGTTCAGGGTCATCCACATATTTCATTGTAGATTGTGTGTACATTTAGAAGCCAATAAAACTTATGTCGACGCGTTTCGAACCATCCAGTGTGGTTCATCGTCAGGACAAGTTGAAAGAGCAGATCTCATTTAGCACATTATATAGAGAGGGCAGAGAATCCATGACTCAACGGCTAAAAGATAACAGCTATGATAACGGCTAGTTTGACCAAGATAAAGGAAATTTAATAATAATAATATTACAATTATTATCAAAAATTAATATTTCAAATATGTTGAAAAAATTAAAATGAATTAAATTAAAAATGAAATTTTAATAGTTAATCATAAACGTCAAACATATTATAATTATTATTAATAATATTTTCTTCTAAAATTAAAATTAATAATAAGTAAATCAAACAATAAATAAATTCAAATATGTTGAAAAAATTAAAATGAATTAAATTAAAAAGTATATAAAATGAATTATTATTATTATTATTAT
>APFE030572193.1:16125-42668 GCA_000404065.3 Pinus taeda
ATAACTAATAATAATAAATAAATAGATAGAAAACACAAACTTAATAGAAAACAAAAATTAACGGAGAGAAAGAAGGCAGACAACTAGGAGGAGAGGGTTGGGATCCAGCAACTACTAATCTTCCAGCCATCCTCTCTATTCAGATTGATTGGCCTTTTTTCAATTTCAAGGGCTTCCCTAAATTTCTGGTGATGGAATTGAGACACTCTAGCAACATATATATATAACTAATAATAATAAATAAATAGATAGAAAACACAAACTTAATAGAAAACAAAAATTAACGGAGAGAAAGAAGGCAGACAACTAGGAGGAGAGGGTTGGGATCCAGCAACTACTAATCTTCCAGCCATCCTCTCTATTCAGATTGATTGGCCTTTTTTCAATTTCAAGGGCTTCCCTAAATTTCTGGTGATGGAATTGAGACACTCTAGCAACTACACTAGCCTCCTCGATGCAGACATGATGATTGGTTTTCTCTACATGTTCTGCTAACGCGGAAGATTTAGTTCTGAGAACTAAATCTTCTGCGTTAGCAGAACATATAGAGAAAACCAATCATCATGTCTGCATCGAGACAGAACTAAATCTTCCGCGTTAGCAGAACATGTAGAGAAAACCAATCATCATGTCTGCATCAAGGAGGCTAGTGTGGTTGCTAGAGTGTCTCAATTCCATCACCGGAAATTTATGGAAACCCTTGAAATTGAAAAAAGGCCGATCAATCTGAATAGAGAGGATGGGTGGAAGATTAGTAGTTGCTGGATCCCAGCCCTCTCCTCCTAGTTGTCTGCCTTCTTTCTCTCCCTTAATTTTTGTTTTCTATTAAGTTTGTGTTTCTTTTTCTAATTTATTTATTATTTTAGTTATATATATATATATATATAATATATATATTATATATCTATATATATATATATATATTATACTATATATATATTTATATAGATATATATAATTTATTATTTATTTTTATTTATTTTATTAATTTTTTTTGTATCTTATTTATTAAATTTTTGCAGTCTTTGATATAAATTTATTGTTAATTCATATAAATTAATTTTATGAATATATTTTCTAATATAAACTCTTTACATTGTTCCTTATAAAATTAATTGTTTATTGTAATATTTTATCCTTTCTTTTCTTTTTTTATTTTATTTTATTTGATTTATTTATTTTTATTTTTTTGTTTATGCTTTTATTTATTTATTTATTTAATTTTTTTTAAGAAATAAATTAAAAAAATAATAATTAATTATATAATTAATAATTTCCATTTTATAATAATTTTTTAAATTTATTTCAATTTTAATTTTCAACATTTTTGAATTTTATTTATGTCTTGATTTACTTTAATTATTAATTTTAATTTTAGAAAGAAAATATTATTAATAATAATTATAAATATGTTTGACGTTTATGCATTAACTATTTAAAATTTTCATTTTAATTTAATTTCGTTTTAATTTTTTTCAACGATATTTGAAAATTAAAGCGTTGAGTCATGGATTCTCCCCTCTCTATATAATGTGCTAAATGAGATCTGCTCTTTCAACTTGTCCTGACGATGAACCACACTGGATGGTTCGTAAAGCGTCGACATAAGTTTTTCTATGTGATTTTCGCCTAAAATTCTTCAAAAAATTGATATGGATCACAGAAGTCTAAGTTCAATAGCCAATAAAACTATGAGCTGAACAACTTTCCTATTGAAAAACAAGCACAAAACGTCCCCAAAAACCAAGGAATGACAATAACATACCATAGAAATCATTTTTAACCCACAACAATAATGCACCAACAAAGAACTTGGTAGCCAGCTGTGGAGGCACCATAGTTACAATTCCATGAACAACCACTATTGACATTGTACATAAACCATCTTCTCTGCATGTAAGTATGACTATTGTACAGACATGGGTCTGGGCATGCTAGATAATTTTCTATTAAATAACTTTATCTTCGAATCTTTGTTTACAATGGGACTGATTTGTTGATCAAGGAATACCACCCCTCCATGTGGGCTTGTTAAAAAATGTATCAGCAGTGGTAATATGCCAATCAACATATTCTATTTGATTGTTGCAATCAATTGTATTCCATAAAAAATATTAAGGTTGCTACAACTCCATTGTTTATTATTAATGTTTCTCCACTAATGTTGCTCCAACAAAATTAGGAACGCCTCAATCATAACTCACTTCTTCTGAATTCACGACGAACCACCATAATGCACCTCTATCACAATACTAGCATTCAAGTTTGCACACTTATCTTTCAGTAACACATAACAATAATGTTTTCTTGCATTCATCATTCTGACTTGGCATAATTCTTCTCATAGCAACGTTGGATGCCTCCAGCTATGTGTAACAGATCAGAATGTCATAACGTATACCTTAATTAACAGTAACTTCTCTAGCACTTTCATCTACACAAGATAGTTGTTCTAGCACCTTTGTCCCCCCTTTGTAATGCATCATCAAAGGTATGGTGCACTTAAGCATGAAGTGGCTCATACCGCTACATCTATGTGGTCATTGAAATGCTCCTCTTCTCATTATCTTCTTGCACCCTGTCATAGTTAGGAGGCATCCCTCCAAATGATTTAGAGACCGTGAATTGAAATTCTCTCATATGGAATTTCAATAATTCTTATTGCGATAGCTATGACCTATGAGGACATGAGTATGTTGCAATAAATTATTTCCCTGTCATAATACCAAAGTCTTTAGATCGTTTTTTCATTCATCATCTCGGAAGCCAAGCTTTCCAGGCGTTTCTTTTTATTTTTTTGTGTCATTGTGTTCTATTCCATTCCTAGAAATGAAACCCAACCAATTCTTTTATAGATATGATGCACATGGGTGTCCACAAAAATTCGTTGTACATCTTGGCAACCAACATTTATGATCATGTGAGCCATCTTAGGACCTATACCTAGAAGTTAAGGCAGGTCCTTCTGTATTTTGATTTTTTTTTAATTTAATTTCTCCATTATATTGTTATTTATAGAGTAATGCAACATTCTTTAAGTGATCATATTCTCGTGTATAGAATCCTAATAGATAGATAACATCCTTTAAATTTGCTTCATTTGAACTAGTAGCCCCCTCGACTGTCGACATCCCTTTTTGACTTAACCTTTGCCCTACTCCATGAGCTACTTCATAATCTCTCCCCCTCAGATGGAACAGCTCAAACATAGGCCAAGTTCTTCATTGCTTCCTTAAGTAGCTCCCCTTGGAGAACCTAACTTTGATTTGTCACTAAAGTTAAAACTACTCTTTTTTCTTCCCCTTCCACACTTTAGTAGGTTGTTTTATGTTGTCTGCATTTCCTTTTGTCTCAATGTTTGGTTTGCTCGCAATTCCCTTCATCTTCTATTTGATATTATTTAAGGTACATGAAAACTTGCATATTTTGGCCTTGTGGCCAAGGTTATAACACACATAATGATTTTTGTCACTAAGAAATGTAGGAAATGGTGTGCTCCTTCTTCAGTTTTTTTTGTGTACAATTTTCATTCAAAACAATTATGTCCAAATTCATTGCAAAAATAATAGTAACCACAAAAATTATATGTGTACCTAGCGAATGAATGTCTTCTCTATTTTCTCGCTTGAGGGAGCCTTCTCATTGGCTACATCTTCCGCTGACTAGACTTGATTTGCTTGTTCTTATATTTTGTTGCTATATGTCCTAGTCCATGGCAAGAAAAACACTTGATTTGTTTCAGAGGAGAAAATGAATTTTTTTTTTTTTAGATATTCTGAATTTACTCAGTTCATCGAGAAAATGGCCTTTTTGCGAAAATCATTCTCTTCGACTCATTCTTTTCATTTTTATTTTGTCACTTGCCTTTGTTTGTTTCGTTGTTATTCATATTGTTTTTCCTTTATTCTACATGTATTTTCAAGGTTGTTTTTTCCTCTTTAATCATTTATTTGTTCATCACATTGTTTTTCCTTTATTCTACATGTATTTTCAAAGTTGTTTTTTCCTCTTTAATCATTTACTTTTCTAAGTTATTCATGGAAATATTCTCTTCTTCTATTTGTTTACAGTCTCTATTATTTTCATCCATTTCACTTCTAGTCAAGACAATATCAGGCTGTAATATTTCATACAGTATCTCCTTCTCCTTCAGCTAATTTCTCATCATCTATTTTAATATCTTTTCCTCTTCAAGTTATGTCTTCAATATTAAAATTTATTCCTTGTACTCATGCTCTCGTTCATCACATGTTTGCAATAATTTTTTATGATCTCTACCTTCATTAGCAAGTCTCTTATTTTAGCCAATAATAACTCAAGACTAGCTTGATATTCATCTATATTCTCTTTATGAGAGTTAGGTACAATCACACATGCAAAGGTTTCATTTGACTAAACACTATCCTTTTCACAGGGATTTTTCTTCATCCTCTTTCTCTTTTTTTGTACTACAACTACCGTTATGTGCTTCATGCAAGAGCTGCAATACTTCCCAAATTTCTTTTGTAGAGTTTAAATATATCACTATCTCAATATCCCTATTGTGAAGGTTATTATACATTACACATTTTTCCTTAGCATTCCATTGTTGTTATTTCTTAGAGGGGGAGTCATTACTATATTCTTCACATATTATCTTCCATACAATGGGTCCATAAGCTTTCAATTCTGCTTTTACCTTATCTCTCCATTAATGAATATTTGTTATAGTAAGAACAAGAATAAATTGATAATCCATGCCTGAAATATATCTACCTTCAAGTGGCCAAGCTTATAAAGAAGGAACCAACACTGGTACCAATTCATGAAAACTTGACTAAACTAAGAGGGGGGCTGAATTGATTTAATACATTGATAGACTTTATTTTTTTTCCTTCAAACTCATTAACTTAACCATTGAATGAATCCATTGACACATAATGACCAACAGATTTAATATGAAAACAACAAGTAATAAGTAAACCAAAAACATCACATCAGCACATAAAAGCAACACATATGGACATCAGATATAAGTGGAAACCCATAAAGGGTGAAAGCCTTGATTTTGTTATTGTTGTGATGCAAAGGCAAGCTCATAATCCTTTATTACATCTTATTTTCTATAGGCTCCAACCTACAGGAGGCTACTACCTCATTTTTTCTACAAGATACAACATGCAAGGAGGATCTAACTCCCATATGTTTTCAACAAGCTACAACCCACAAGAAGCTACTACCTCAATAAGATCCAACCTTATATTTATCAAGCCACAACTTAAAAGGATACCACAATCCCCTCATACAAAATGAAAACAATATGTTGGTTTACTTGGTCATCAATTCTGTATACCTCCATATTTATTTCTACCTCTTATCCCCTTCAATTTGTTTTCACATCATTTTCATGTCTGTCAAGTAACTCACAAATAATCAACCCTCACATGCTCTCTAACTCTCTAGCTTCTAAAACCCATCGACAACCTTCCAAAATCACATATTTTATAAAGTTGGTTTTTGGGTTATTTGTATTCCACATAAGAATATGAAGTGAATAGGATTGACTCTCTTCCTTCCTCTCATTCATTTCTAAACTCTTCATATTTTGAATATAAGAACACAAATATGTGCTCAAATATTATATTCAACCATTTGTAATGATTAAATACACCAACATCAACATAACGCCAACATATGTAAGCATCTGACACAATATAGCATCACAACACATGTAAAACATTCACTAAGAAATATGAATGAAAAATATGAAAGTAATGCATCACTCTCTAAAGCCATGTATCTCTTTTGCAACATCTTGTATCACTAATTCTTCATGACATTTCCTTAGTAGCCTTGAGTCTCTCCTTTGCTATCATGGAGTTCTCCTTTTCATTTTCCTTGCATCAAAATAATGTTCATTCTTTTGTCTTTCCTTGCATCTCTGCAACAACCTGCCCAAGTTGTTGCTGCTCTTTTGCCTTGTTGTTGCTCCTTTGTGAACATGCCATATCACCTATTACTTCTCCTTTGTTGTTCCTCTACCCAAGCTTCCTTTTTTGTTCCTCTGCCCCAAGCTACTCCTGCATACCTTGTTGCTCCTTTTGATTCTATGCCATTAATGCCAACAATGCCAACACCTGCTACTCGTTGCTATCTCTTTGCGCAGTATTATAAAACTGTGAGAATCCATCCAGTGAGATGACATCATTCTAATGTTACCTACACCATGTGTCGACCAATGATTGGTGACATGTGTCACACGGAAATGGGCCTTTTGGGTACCCAAAAATGCCAAATGTGACTGCCATGTGTTCACCCCTAATTGGAATATGCTAATGCCATCTGTGACTAATTAAATACTACCACCTGTCCTAACAGAGGAGAGAGAAAGGGTCCTTGACACCTTGATTTTATGAGTAATTTATTTTTTAAAGTATTTTAACAAAAACCTTGGGGTTCAAGAACTCAACACCACTAGGTCCCGAGGAGGTTCTCCATTGTTGATCTATGTAATTGGCAATGTGGGAAGCCACCACCTGTGGCCTCCAAGATTGATAATACTACCATATAAAGGCTTGTCGGAATGTTTCCACGTGGCCCGATGCCTATCTCCTAATGCTTAACCTTATGCTCCCCAAACAATATTTAGGGCTCATACCTTTCTAGGCTCACCCTTAGATGGATGATCTATCAAGTGGGATCCTTTGTTCACTTCCCATTGGACAACGTTGTACTATTGTGCCCCAACTCCAATCTCCAGGTCCATTCCTTTTGTGTCCCAAAATGGTTGCATTGGGGTGAATACCATTGGAATATACCTCCACGAGGATGGCATCATATGCTAACTCATCCCGCTCCATGCATCCCACAAATTACACGTATATGCTATTACCATATAGTCAGGGTAACTCCATTGGGTTGGCTCCACCAATGCCTAATAGACACGATCCTCACTGCTATGTTGTCCGTCCATGTCAACCTGATCCTCTTCCTTTCAACTTTTCTATGCTTTGTTTCCAGGTTTGGCACTTATGCCATCTTTGGCTATGTGCCAAAAACACATCCCACCACGTTTTCACTCTACTATCTTTGACTTAAGGTCCCCAAAATTTGTTTGGCTCTATCCTTTGAACTAGGGGGCCATTTTTAGGCTTCCATATACCACTGAAAATATTTTCTAGTGCTCTTCCCATATAACTGTGTTTCACCTGTATTTGAGATGATCGCCTACACAATAAATGGATCTAAAGTCTCTACACATTCCTGATACCATGCTAATCTTCTTACGGTCGATGATTTTCAATGTTTTTCCTTTACCACCTTTTCCATCAATATTTTCCTTTACCAATGCATTTGTAGGTTGTCATTGCTTTACTTTTCCAATATTTTCCATTGCCTTTACCTATTCCTTTTCCATCAATGACAACATATTTCCAATAACTTGCAAATTAGGGGATGGAGCCCCTTCTATTAGGTTCTGGTAAATATTTGGGTTTGTAGCTCTATTTAGTTGTAGTTGATAAATCAAGGAGTTGTAGCTTCATGCTATTTATAGCCAGATAATTGTAAGAAAAAGTTGTAGCTTTCCTTATGAATGAATTGAAGGGAGTTTTAAATAACTTATTTGATCCTTGTTTGTTTTATTGTGATTGTTGATATTGTTTCTTATCATGTTTATTTGAATTAATTGTTGGAGTACTTAATGGTGTCCTAGTGTTCTTGTACAAGTGAAAGAAAATTTTTAAATTGGTATAATTCCTACAATACAGATTCACCCCCCTCTCAGTGTTGTCCTAATTTCCAACATTTTTCTTTGGGCTCAAGTTATCTTAATTGTCTACTACATCAAAAACCTCATTGTCTGAATTAAGACCTCTTTAAGTTGTATATCTACCTCATCATCCATTAGAGACTTCCATTTGAGGTTAATTTGTTCTGCTAATCTCTTTTCTGGTATATCAATAGTAATTTCATGCTCGGTTGGTTGCTCCTGTATAATCGCTAGACCGTTCTGGTTTTATAGATTCTCTAGAATCATACATTGATTCAACCCTAGTTTAGATGACTCCTTTTCCTAGGATTGCAATGATGTCGACTAGGTAGTTTTATTACAACTCGATTTAATTTTTTTGGAGGCCATTGCTTGAAAGTCATCTTCTTCTCCCATCTCTTTCCTGTGTTGATCCCCTACTAAGGTTAATGGGAAATATCTAATAAAATGTTCATACTCATGACATATCCTGCATTTAAAAGACACATGCATGTAGTCCAATGGTTGGGTCCAAACAATATCATGATATTCTAGGTCAATATATTCAGGGAGAGGTTTAGAGATGTTGATATAAATTATGGCATAAAATGCATGCTTCCTCTGCTTAGTAATTTCCATGATTTTTAGAAAGTCCCCAAGAACATTTCCGATAGCTTCCAAAATATATGGTTCCCAAAAATCTCCTAGAAGGAAAAAATCTGAACCCATATCGGAGCAGCTACAAATTGTTCTTTTTCTGGGTTATAACATTCTTCCCAGAACCTCATAAATACCCTGTCATTGTTCATAAAATATTGACCCTTTTTAAACTATCTTCCTATCATCAAGATCTGAAAAAATAACTATAAAGAAAACATTTATCTCTTATTCACAACTCCATAGAATTTTTTGAGCACAATTTTAGTTGGATTCACTTCAATGTCTCTTATTCTTGCATCTGAATGCCCATAGATTTAAAAATCAAGGCATTGTTTTTCATAAATTTCTGAGATTTATCTAACTTGTTGTTGGGCATAACAAATTGTGGATTTGTAGATACTTTTGGCAAACAAACTCTCTACTCATCTTTTGAGCACCAGACATTACATTGCGATAGGAGGGGGTTTCACCCGTGATCCGGGTATTAATCATTGGGACAATCACGATAGATCGGCTAAAATTGGCTTACTAACCTAGATCGATAGGTGTATACGACACCTTCCGCCAACTTTGTTTAGAAAAAAAATGTAGAACTCTAACAAAATTTCCATTTATAAGTTATTATTATAATTGTTATTTATATAATTTAAATGGCTTGGTAAATGTATATGAACATTAATACACTATAAATGTAAAGGCAATTATTTTGTTATGCATTTCATATTACAAAAATTTTAAAAATCAAAAAATTTAGTTAAGTTTATTACAAATTATAAAATGAATTAATATATGAATTAAACATATATTCATTTTAAAAAAATGTAACCATATTCCTAAGTGTAAATATTTATTCTCATTTTATCATGGCTTATCAATACTATTTGCCAAAAAAATCATAACTAATTTCATAGTTAAAATATTTTTTATATAATTGTGCCAAATATTTTTGAGTTGAGAGGCTCATTCTACAACCCAATATATGTGTAATTTCATATGTGTTCAATGTGGAGTTGACACATATGCATTTTAAAATAAAAATAAAATATTCTTTAATTAAAAATAGTGTGAGCTATAATCAATAATATAATATATATATTATATATATATATATATATATATATATATATATATATATAGATATAGATAGATAGATAGATATACATATTTGGTTAGAGAATATTAGCATGGCCTCTGAGCGAGGATGACATATACAAATCGAGAAATGGTTAGCTTTACTTAAAAGTATTATAAAATGTAGACCCACTATAACCCTACTTGTTTTATTGGTTGTTAATATTACAACCCAATATAAAGGAGAGATGATAAAAATATTTCACTCTCATTCTCATTTATAAATTATATCAACTTTTAAAATTCTTTTAAAGTAACTGAAACAAAAGACAAACAAAATGGATATTATTTATATTTTTATATTTCAATAGGATATGTAAATAAACTATTTTAAATATCATGCTAGCTATTTTTTTTAATATCAATTTATTATAATATATAATATATTATATATATATATATATATATATATATATATATATTATATTATATATAATATTATATATATATATAGATATATTTTCAATGTGCAGAGAAAGTGAAAGGATTTAATTTTTTCTTTATAACAATAATAAAAGGGAGATCTGCATTTATTCAATTCTTAATAGAAATTGATATGTAACAATTAAAAAACTATTAATAGTAATTAAAAAAATTCATTTTCATTATAACTAAAAATATTAGATATATAAAATTAACTAATATTGAAATGTATTTAAAAATATATGAATAGAAAATGTAGAGAGACCATCATCTATCAAGTCTCAAGAGGGATGCAATCCTTGGAGGTGCAATTTTTTAAATTTTTTGACTATAAAACGTGTTTGCACCTCAAAGGATTTGATCCCTCTAGACTCTTGCTAGATTCGTGGTTAAGATGGATCCATATTGTTATGTACAATTGCGCAGAGATACGCTCTCTATCATAGTGTGGAAGAGATGGGTCATGTTATGTGAGCATTTTCACTTAGTCCATTTTCACTAATAATTAAACCATCCTAGATCCATCTTAACTCCGATCTACCAAGTCCCTAAGAGGGATCCAATTTGAGGTGCAAAAGTGAAAAGAGATTCCAAGTGGAGTTAAGATGAGTGTATGCTTGTTTATTTTAATTGGGTGTATAGGTACTCTCCACCCAACATGAAAGAGATGTTGCAATGTCATGTCTTGTTATGTTACATTTTGATTCCTTCAAATTAAAATAATAATAATAATAATAAATAAATAAATTATTAATTAAAACATTTTGACTCAATAAATTATATAAATAAAAAATAGAAATAGAAATAGAAATTATAATTATAGTTATAATTAAGCCGATATGCATCCCTCCTATTGGAATTGGGCACTTTAATCATTTCACTAATTAAAAAAATTGATCGAACTGTTTAAATTTAAAGATGCCAGTATATTCTAGTAGTTGCCACAACATCAATGGATTGAATTCACACCACTAACTTCCCTGCATATCTAAATGGCATGATTAAACCTTGTTTAAAATAATTTTTTACAAAGTTTCATTAAAAATTTACCATGCCATTTGTTAATTGACACCTATGAGGATTAACCATCATGCAAAGACTACAAAATGTAACACACACCTTACACATACACTTGTCATGGTTGTGGAAAGGTGTATTTCTGAATAATATGATCATCCGTTTCAAACCATTGGTAACGTGTGTCCAATTCTAAATAACAGTTAAAAACTTAGGAAGGTAAATGGCTTTTTCTCTAACAAGATTTTTAACACTTCTTTAAATTTCCTTGTAAAATACCCTATTATAAATTTGGTTAAAAAGGAGAAATTTTCTTTAATCTCTCTCTTATTAAGCTAGAAAACATATGTTATCATTTAATCTTCAGTTTTTTCCCCTAGCAATAAACTTTGTGAATGTAACTATATTGACATTATTTTAGGATGAAAAGTTACAATTCCATTTAATCTGTATTTTTTTTAGAAAGATTATTTCCACTATGCATAAGTTTCTTGGCATTCACTCATTTTATGAATCTCCTCATTACAACTTACGTTTAATAATTTCTTTTGTTTTGATTTATATTTTTCATTGTACCAACCATTACAAGCTATTTTATTGTATATTTTTGTACCTATCTTAAAAAGATTTCATAAAATTTCATATATTTACACATAGGTAAATTCACTATTTTTCCATAATTTACTTTATATATAATGTTTTTAGTAACTATTTTTTGTTTCATCTATGTTTAAAATGAAAAATTTAACATTTAAAGAAATTTGAAAATATTATCCCTAATTATTAAATTCATCATTTAATTAAATATTCTCTTATGTTATTTTCCAATAAATATAATCACTTTATACTATATACAAATAGTTGAGAATCCCTCATTATTAAATTCACCATATAATTAAATATTATCTTATATTATTTTCCAATAAATATAATCACTTTATACTATAAACATATAGTCCACAAAGCTTTATATAAACAATGATTAGATACACTATTAAAACACTCCAAATATTAATTTATAGCAATTACTCTTTCTCTCTCCATGGCAGTCTGCATAGTTCATTAGACTTATTCCAAATCGTTCTTGTGAAAATAATATGTAGATTTGGAGCATATAAATTATGTAATTATAAAATTACTTCAAAGATAATATAAAATATAATTGAATATTGAGATAAACTAATGATGAAATATTGTGAGTATGTAGATATTGGAATAAAATAATGAAGAAATGTGTTGAATATGCATATGTAGATATTGATATATAATGAGATGTCAATATATAATAATTTAATGATTATGAAGTTTTTAAATTGTTATAAAATATAGTTTAACTGAAGGACAAATTAATTTTTGATTTTATGGATGAACTAATGTATTAATAAAAAATGATAACGGATTTTTATATAGGGTAATATTAAAATAAAACAATGGTTAAAGGTAATAGTGTGTATATTTTCAATTATTTAAAAAATTTCAATGATAAGAGGGATAATGTGTACATTATTAATTATTTAAAAAATTTGAGTGATAAGAGGGATAATGATAGTCATAGTCATAGTCATAGTGATGAAAGATTTTTTTACCAATTTAAAATTGAGATGTGAAAGTATAGTAAATGTTTTTTTTTGGATTTAATTATCTCGGAATAAGATGATCATCCTTTCAAACCATTGGTGATGTGTGTAGAAGTTTTCGGTAGTTTCATTAAATTGTACATCAATTTTACCCTTTCATGTTGTTAAAAATAACTCCAAAAAACAAGTGTATGTAGTTTCATTAACTTGTCCATCAATTTCACCATTTATGCTATTAATAATAACTCCACCACTCCATCTCTGATTGTAACATGGAGGAATAATAGAATAACTCTACCACTCCATCTCACATTGTAACCTTGAGGAATAATAGAATAACTCCACTCCATCTGGGATTGTAAACTTGAGGAATAATAGAATAACTTTGTCACTCCACAACCTGGAGGAATAATAGCAACTTGAGCGTTTCAAATTGTCATTAAATATTTATTGTACCTATTATTCATCAACATTCCATCTATTATAAGAGAAGGCTATGTGGATGCATGCATTTTTAAGTGCTTGGGTTGTTGGAATTGTTGAAGGATTTACTTGAACTATTGCTTGAAAACAGTAGCAGCAAGAAGTAAAATTCATTTATCATGAATTTTCTTGAATATATGTATTGCTTGTCTTTATTAGTATAGCCATCAGAATATTTTAATTTGAAAAACATGACTCTAAGTTAAATATATCTTTATTATTTTTTGTTTAAATGATTTGATAACTTCTGTGATCCAAATCACAAGCTGAATAATTTTGGTGTCATAAGTATGTAAATCCTTATATGTCCGGCAAAGTTGTATCATTGAAAAAGAGCCCCATATCCTAAGAGAGGAGCTGAGTAGATAGTGATAGGAGGATGTGGGGGAAGAACTGTAGTTTCAGGTAGACAGTCTTCTATGAAGTAACTCTGACCTGAATTAACTCTTTCCGTCGATTCGAACAAACGAAGGAAAGAAAAAGACAGAATTGTGATCTGAGAATTTTGTTATCTGAATACATATAATTTTAATTACAATATACATATTAATTTAAATACATTAGGGCTCATTAGTACTAATAAACCAAATTTCTCAATATATTCCTGAATTTTATATATATTTTCCAAATTATTAAATTACAAAAACTAACAAATACATTTATGTTCATCCACACCCTATGCTATGTTCACTTAATTAGGCCGATAGGCCTTCCTTTGAAACAAGCTTTCGTTGTCCTTTTGTTCCTAACATTGACACCTGGCGTCACGTTCAGCCGGTCTACAATCCTCTGACATCTGTCTGCCGAGTTTATGGCACAATACTAGGATATCTGTCCGCCGAGTTTATGGCACAATGGCGCGAGTTTACGGGATGCATGCCCGCTGGTTTCGCGCTTAGCGCCATCACATGGCACACCACGCGGGTTCTGTCATTAATTCTCTTCCTCGCAGGACGTCCGCTCACAGTTTTTCCCCTTCGTTCGCCCGCCCAAATCGATGGTAAGAAGCCTCTGCTGCGATGGATTAGCTGCTGGGCACTTTACCCTACTCCGGTTAGCTGATGGACAAGGTCGCACTGTTAGTTTCTCAAACAGAGTAGCAGAGCACTTGCTTGCTTGCTGCATTGTCTGGCCACACAACAGTAAAAACCCAAGAGAGAATGTCATGCAAGAAGTATGCACACGCATTCCTGGAATCTGTGTATGCATCTTTTTCATATAATTTTATCACGAAGTTGGCTCGGTGCTTTGACATGCCTTTGAACATTGTTGCAGGTTAGAAGACATTTCAGGCCAGGGTTATTGAATAGACTTGATGAGATAGTTGTATTTGATCCTCTTTCTCATGATGAGGTCAAGAAAGTTGCTAGACTACAGATGAAAGATGTAGCAATTCGTCTTGTAGAGAGAGGCGTTGCTTTAGGGGTTACAGATGACGCTCTGGATCTTGTTCTTCAGAAAGGCTATGATCCTGTAAGTATCACCTTGTTTCTTTTTTATTCAGTCTAACTTGCCAGGGTATGTACCCCGACCCTAATAAACTTGACACTGCATCTCCTTGACGAGTCGCTTCTCCCTTTCCCTATTGCAGGGGACATGACCCAGTCCTTGGAAACATGTCTCCACATCATAGGAGATGTTGTGGGAGGGTTCCCTGATTAAATTCGACTTACCTCCCTTTGAAACAATCTAGAATTACGATTTATATGTTCTATTCTGATGCCTGGTATTTTTCATTCATAATGTTTGCTCGGTATTATTCATGTACAGTGATTTTATTCAAGGTCTGATTTCTATTTTCCATGCCCTGTTTGCTCGGTATTCTTCATGTACAGTGATTTTATTCAAGGTCTGATTTCTATTTTCCATGCCCTGTCATATAAACCTGTGTGGAAAGTTATTCTAGGAGTTTGATGTTTTGCAGAGTTTTGGTCGTGGTGGCCAACAGTGAATATTAAAAGAGCAGGACTTTTCAGTTTACAATTTCATTTTCTCAGATTTTCAATTCTCTCAATTTTCGCTTTCAGTTTCAGATTTTCCGATTTTCACATAATATTCTTCATCCAAACTTTCACATAATTAGTGAAAGCAGCAAGGAAGAAGGGACAACACTTCAGCCCTCTTCAATGTGTATTACATCCATAATTTCTATTGAAATACCAAGACATTGCAACCCTAAATGACGGAAAGGGCATAGTCTAATTCTAGCTAAAACACCTCATTCCCCAATGGTTTTCTTAGTTTCCAATGAATTTTCGTCAAACAATTTGCTGGAAATTTGAAACAGCAGTATCAAGCAATTTATACATCTCATCAATTGATCACTGCATCCTCGGAGATCTGGTAGTGTTTTTGAACTAACCCAAATGCTTGAAATTACAATACGAACAATTTATTATTCAGAACTTAAGTTCTACAAATCAACAAATGCCAGCAAAGCAGCAGCAATTTAGTTGGTCTTTAGATTACGCCAACAAAAAGGGCCTATAGTAAAATGTCCAGCTCTAGAGGTACATGTCCCCTGCTGAATACTCCGACGCTAAGCAGCCCCATCTACCATCCCAACCAGTGTCCCATACAAACGATAAAATAAACCTTCAACATGCAAGAGAATCACCATCACACATAAGAGATAGAATAACCTTTAAAGTGAAAAAATTGCATACCATGCCTATAATTTCTGGGATAAGCAACTAGGTTGGCCTTAACTATTCAAACCCCTGCAGATTCCTATCACCACCAGAACAAAGACACAAACCACAATCATAACCAAGCGGAACACAACAGGCTCTGAAATTCGCATAAGAATAGTTACACAGCAATTTTCTCAACAGGCCTTTATGAAACCTTACATTACAGACCACCATGAGCTTTCCCCCCTTCAGAATTTACAAAGGGCTCTAAATCCCTTCAATTTTGCAGATATCAGGATGACTGCCAATCGCAGTCTCAGTCAGGCATACAAATTTGAACCACAATTTCTGAAAACACAAAAAACTTTTTTACCTACTTGCAAGCGCATCAATATTTTACCAGACATCACAATATATCGTGATGTGTGTAAGTTGGCAATAATATAACCTTAAAAAATAGCAAAATTTTTCCTGCCAAAGAAATACCGTAATAATTTCGGACTGTTGGAAAATATCCCGACACCATATCAGGAAATTGACTTTTTTAAACTCTTTTTCAGAACTACCTGCCCGACGGGGTTTGAGACCAAAGGACCAAAAATAAAATGCTTTCACTTTCCATCAACAGTTTATGAAACAGTGAGGGATTGATTCCCATCAATGATTTTGATACTTCCAGATATGTGTAACAAGTTCAACATCATTCCTTTTTGGTTCTTTGATAGATTTTGAAATGTACATCAGTTTTCTCTCTTTTGCCTTATTTTTAATATAATATCTATCATTGATTTAGATTTCTTTTCTTTTACCTGCAGGAATTTTAAATTTTGAATCCTGATTTCCAATTTTTCCATGGGTTTAACCATTACTATCTGAAAACGCCAAAAGCTTTGGACCCTATATGGAAATCTGAAAACGCCAAAAGCTTTGGACCCTATATGGAAATATGATGATCCCACTGATGAACATAATGAGCAAAAGTTGAAATGCAAGTTATGCGGAAAGGAAATGACCAAGGAGAATCACCAGTTAGCATACCACCTTGCACAAATCTTAACTGTGACCCCTGAAATCATTCATAGTGCCATTAAATCACTTGAATATGCAATAAAATTACCATCTCTTTCAGCACTTTATGCATATTCCCTGTGTAATCATTCATATTTTAGTGGGTTGCATGCAATCTACACTAGCATGTTATGACTATGATATTGGGAATGTATTGCTACATAGAAAGGCTTTTAAAATGGTACATTCAATTAGTAATTTTTTTCCCTATGTAATCATTCATATTTTAGTGGGTTGCATGCAATCTACACTAGCATGTTATGACTATGATATTGGGAATGTATTGCTACATAGAAAGGCTTTCAAAATGTTACATTCAATTAGTAATTTTTTTCATTTGTCAAGAATCCATGAAAGAAAAGACTGAAAAAAGATCTTACCTTTTATTCAAAAGTAGGTTATAAAAGAGCAATTGGGCCATCAACAATGCAATGTCATGGATGAAACACTTCTTTTCAAAAGATAGAGAGTGTATGCCAAATAAAGACATAATACATATTCCAGATAATTTCTCAAGAAGAGAAATCTTTCTCTACAACTTATACAGAGAATATGCATAAAGTGCTGAAAGAGATGGTAATTTTATTGCATATTCATATTAGATCACTTGCAAGATTCGACATGGACTACTACAACAAACACATCCTCAAACATGAGACAATCATGCTTGTGTACTTTATGGATATCATTCATTAATCATATCACACCATACTAAATTTCCTTACCTGTATATGTTTTAGAATATTGAAATTTCCCATCAATATAGTCTAATAACATCTAGGATAGTTAGATTTTCAGTTATATAATAAGCAGAAACTTGTTACATAAAATTCATTTTTCATAATGTTCGTAAACCCCACAGAGAAGCAAGGTGAAATCTGAATCTGGTGTTCCATCTTAATAAAAAAAAAAACTATGAAAATTGAATGATAACAAAACGTAAACAAACTTATCAGGGCCAAATAAAGTATAAGAAATCCTATCATCACAATATGAAGTATAATAAACCAGTTTGACTTCAATCAATCAAACACTAAGACAAACCAATAAACAATCAAGAGAAATCAGATCCTTTAAGGTCTAAATATTTTTAATAATATGCAAGGATTCACACTCAGTGGTAAACTCACTCACTCACTCATTAACAATCCAAAGCTGTAGATGCAGCTCTTGCAAATCACCACATATTTCATAGAGGTAAAAGCTTCCGAACCAGTCTACATGGTAAAAACGAAGCAATCTTCCAAAAACGAAGCAATCTTCCAACTTTCATTACTGATAACCAAAACTAGCTGCTGCATCCACATCAAATTATTCCTAAAATTGCCAATAAGGAAAAGCCTACATCAAACAAAATCTATCAAAATCCATTTTATCGTCCAACAGTAAAAATGTCCCAAATCGAGTAACCTTCCCATGCCCACTACAGTTTTGACCATACATTAGGTAAATGGCATATCGATGACCATACTTTGGGGACTATGACAAAATCCACCAATAATGCTAATTAGCGCATAATAAACCAACGCTCTGAGCAACTTTCTTTGTTCTAATTTTAAAATAAAAGAAAAATTACTAAATTAGAGCCAATCATTTAAGCCTTCACGCCCAAAAAAATACTTAAAACTTTGGAAACCCAAAAAATACTTAAACCTAGGAAACCCCCTCAGTTTTGCAAAATACATAAAAATCAACCTAACTTCGGTTATTGTCAACATAATTCAGTAATATTGTATTCATTCGAAGAGGGAGAGGACATTGGACATTTGCATACAAAACTTCAATGAGCTTCGTAACATAGCAAATGTCCTACTCCACGCCACGGAATGCTCACTGAAATTGCTCTTTACTTTCAACATCCAAAGACACCTGTTCTCTAGACTCATAATGCATTTTCTAGAGAACAAGAGTCTCGTGGAAGTGGAGAGTAATTGTAAGGTCTTCTTGACATATAGGCTACTGTAGAACTCGCGTCCTAACCCAAAAAGCACTAAAGGAAAAACACAAAAGATACAAATGCATACCATCCACTCCAAAGAATGGCATGGGAGATACATTTATAAGGGCATCATCATTCATGAGGGAATGGAAAGGCCGCCATAACAAAGACGGTTACGGAAGCATAGGGTTGGTAATATCAAAGCCCGGGGACTTTTTTAAATCTTACACGATCGCAGGAAAACTCCATAGCAGAAGCCATAAAAATGGCAATCACATTAATCAACGAGCAGAGAAACAAAGCAAAATAATCAGAAAACAAGATTTCCGCGGATCACAAGTAGTATCTCACGGATTCGCAATTTAAGATCCTCTATTCTATGGGGTGGTGGTATAATGTCAATCCAAGTTCAAATTCCACTGGTACAAAAGTTGCATCCAAGACCAGTTGAAAGTCATGGTGACCTTGGCATGTAAAGATGCAGCGCATCAAATCGGAAGTGGTTCTTTTTCAGGCAGGCCTCAACTATTTGTTTCTAAAAGTGTTATAATGGATTCATCAGTCGGTTCAGGGGGATTTCTATGAAGGTTGATTGTTTGGTGGGTGGTGACGTGTTATAATGGATTCATCGGTCGGTTCAGGGGGATTTCTATGAAGGTTGATTGTTTGGTGGGTGGTGCTGGGTTATTGGTCAGCGAGGAGACATATGTTGTGTTGTGCGTGGAGGGATAGCAAGGAGACATGTGTTGTGGGTGGAGGGATTTCTCCGAGCGCCTAATGTTTGGATAGGATTGACAGAATAGGAATAAATTAGAAGGATGATGAATTTGCTATTGGGTAGTTATAGGAGGGTGAGAAAATGGTCCTCTTATGCCGACATTTTTAGCTAGAAATTGAGAGTTGAGATTAAGGATGATTTGTGTAACAAATTTCGTGTTAATGAATGCCTGGTATTACCCACAAAGCAAGTTGACTCTTGATTGATATCAATCACCGTGTTGTATGGAATTTCTGGTTTGTGCTTGATTTATGGAACTTTTCTTTTGTAGAGATACATTTGATCAGCCTCTTTTTCTGTGGTGTTGTGCCATTTGTTCATCATATTTGGGTTTCTTTGCACATTAGATTTATCCAATATTCTGTGTCTGGCAGTTGGCGACATACTTTTAGAGTATTGACATACTTTTAGAGTATTGCCATATGAATTAGGTTATCTTTCGCACTCCCAATGTATGTACTGTACTGAGTTTGAGGGTCCATGTTTTTAGTAAGGGTTTTGTTGCGCTTTGGTAATAGCCTCTAATAATACTTCTTCTGGTGCTATTAGGAATTCCTGATTACATATTTGTACGACTTAAACTGCTCTAAATTGATTCAAGATCAGTGTGAAGCCTTGGAAGTATTCCGAGAGTCTACTTTAAAAAGCTCTGAATACAAAATTCTGAAATGCTGATATGCTTTGACACTGCATTTGGTGAGAGACACTACACAAATAGCAGATGTATTATTCGAGATAATTTTTATTAATGTTCAGCAAATGATCAAAAACTCATTGGAATGAAAAGAGTACAACTCATTGGAATGAAAAGAGTACATGCAGTGTAGATATAGTGTGGGAGTGTGAAGGGCCTGAAGGTCCTAGATCAATACTGAAAATGAAAATAGTTAAAGAACTATGTGGGAAATACTGAAAATGAAAATAGTTAAAGAACTATGTGGGAAGGAATATGAAATATGTGGGAATCCTGGAATCAATCCACAACCCTACGAGCAAATCCAATAGAAATTCTCTACCTCATAATCTGAGGAAGGCACCCTATAGAAATATCTCTTTTACTATTGATGAGCTCAGTAGATGATTAGTTATCACACAGTGGTAGAGTTAGAGCTTTATACATAGGTCAGAGTTTGTTTTATATAATTATGGATTTTCTTGTATGTGAAAACTTGTATTTTACCCTTTATTGGGAAAATTGAGAAAACAGAAAGATTGACTAATATTTATTAGTTTTGTAGCTTCTCTTCATTTGCATGTTATTGCATTTGCCCTGATGTCGTTCATGACATGGACAATTAGATATCTTTTTGTATATTGGTATCAATAAATGTAGATAAATATCTGTAAACATATTTCTCTCCATTTGCATTTACAATTTAATTGACATTCATGACGTGGACAATTCGATATCTTTTCTATATAATGATGTAAATAAATGTAATTATAAATTTTGAATTGGAATGTTGTGGCATGGCAGTTTATTTTGGGTGCACAGGATTTGTATGTTTTGCTTATTTGTTCTCTTTTCTTAATATTTTGTAATGATGAATGAAGAGAATTTTGAAACTATTTGAATTTCCAGGATGGTCGTAAAATCAGCGTCGGAGATTGTGCACTCTTTTCAGGCTGGTAATGCACCGCCTTTCATTGGGATTATTCATTGCTTGACTTCAGATGAAGACGATCACGTTAAGCTAAGTGTAAACTGGCTTTATCGACCAGCTGATGTTAAGGTAGGCAAAGGGGTTTTGCTTGAAGCTGCACCAAACGAGGTCTTCTATTCATTTCACAAAGATTGAGATATCAACTGCCTCATTTCTTCATCCATGTAAAGTTTCATTCCTCAGGAAAGGCGTTGAAATTCCTTCAGGCATATCTTCATTTGTGTGTAGGAGAGTTTATGACACTACGAACAGGTGTTTATGGTGGTTAACTGATCAAGACTACACTGATGTTAGTTTTCCCACACCATACCTGGTTAAATGATGGAAATAGGGCACTTGTTTAGATTTTCATTTTTTCTATTTGTATATCTAAATGTCAGGCTGGGTACGCTAAATACATGTTTGAAGGGGTGTTTATTTTGGAGAAGTATTGTTGTCCTCAATGACTTGAGAATCATGAGAAGAGTAGTTTTGGTTTCAACGGTGATGTTATAATATACTCTATACATATCTCTAACTTTGATATATTTGTGAGCTTATAATATGTTATATTATTTTTTTTATCCTTTTCATCTAAACATGTATTTACATTAAGAATGTTTTGGATTTATTAACATAGCAAATCATAAGTTTCCATAAATTACAAATGAAAATTTGCGTGGACAACTTTCTTTTTTCTTGGTAGAGTATTTGGATTTTGCTCTATGTATGTGCATAATTCTTTCCAAAGGCAATTTGTTTGTGTAATTGGCTTGCTTTTCGCTCCCTAAGTATTCAATCTGGTTGGGTAGAGAAGCATTGTCAAATGGTAGGGGATAGTCATGGTGGTTATTGCCTTGGTCACTAGAAAGCTTTGTAGATGCTTGGCCATTTATAGAGGTTTCTTAATTTTGGGTAATTAACATACTCTAAAATGAAATAAGACATTCAATGTGTTTTGTGTAATATAGATATAAACAAAACATCTAAAGAAAAGTAATTGCACAATGATCCAGTCCAAGAAAACAAGGTTTTCCACAAACCAATTAAGACTTTCAACCTTTTCGGCTTATTTTCTTATATCAAACATTTGTGTAGGGTTTCAACCAATTAACATTTCATTGAGTATATATTTACAAATCAAGGATTTTGGGATCAAATCCCACAAAGCAATTCTATACCTACTCTTCAAATTCCTTCAAGCTTTTGAAAGTAAAACCAATGAATTATCAATATAATTTTACAATAATAAAAAACAATTAGAAGGCCTTTAGCCAGCTCAAATTGCTCATCTGTTAGGCTTGAACCAACATCTCTTCTAGAGATATTCAACAATTCTAATTTAATAATCCTATCGGCCTCTTTTTGTACTTTTTGGGACAATTGCTAGTGTAAAATTGATTATTGATTATACATGTCGTCGTAAAAAATAAAAAATATTTACTCTCAAATTTCCATTCATAAACCTATATTTACTCTAAAATTTCCATTCATAAACGTGAATATAAATTTTCAGACTTTTATCACAGTGCATTCAACAAAGATGTCGATGTTCTATCAAAAGAGGGTCTCTCTATTCCACCTGGGGCGATGATGGGGGCGATTCTTTACGTGGCATATATGAAGGGGCCGAGTCACCATCGCATTGGTCTGTGGCACACAGAAGTTTTTCGACAGACATTTCGGTTGTTAAACGTCACAGCCCCAATCTATACCATGTTTGTTGTTGCTACTTTATTTGCCAGATTTTAAGAACTCTTTATAGTGTTTAATATGTTTTAACTTTCTCCCTGTTGTGCAGTTGATATGAGGCATATATTTCATATGTTACCACTTCTTGAGGGATGATATATTTAATTTTGGAAATTTTTGGAAATCGTGTAATGAATCTCTTCATTTCAATTGATTTTTAATAATTTATATTTTCCGTTATACTAATTATTATAAGCTATTTTATTGTATATTTTTCTACCTATCTTGAAAGCATTTTTTTTTATCTATATCAAAAGATTTCATAAAATTGTATATATTTACACATAGGTAAATATCACTATTTTTCCATAATTTACTTTATATATAATGTTTTTGGTAACTACTTTTTGTTTCAGCTATTTTTAAAAGGAAAAATTTAGCATTTAAAGAAATTTAAAAAGCTTATCCCTAACTATTAAATTCACCATTTAATTAAATATTCTCTAATATTAATTTCCAATAAATATAATCACTTTATATTATATACAAATAGTCCATAATCCCTCATTACTAAATTCACCATTTAATTAAATATTCTCTTATATTATTTTCCAATAAATATAATCACTTTATACTATATACAAATAGTCGAGAAAGATTTAGATAAACAATAATTAGATACACTATTAAAACACTCCAAATATTAATTTATAGCAATTACTCTTTCTCTCTCCATCGGAAAATGCATGGTTCATTACACTTATTGTGAATAGTTCTTGTGAAAATAATGTGTAGATTTGGAGCATATAAATTATGTAATTATAAAATTACTTCAAATATAATATAGAATTAACTAATGATGAAGTATTGTATGTAGATATTGGAATAAAATAATGAATAAATGTGTTGAATTTGATAATATAATAATTTAATGATTATGAAATTTTTAAGTTGTTAGAAAATTTAATTTAAAGGAAAGACAAATTAATTATTTTAATTAATTTTTGAGTTTATGGATGAGCTAATATATTAATAAAAAATGATAATGGATTTTTATTTAGGGTAAGATTAAAAGAAAACAAAGGTTTAAGGTAATATTGTGTATATTTTTAGTTATTTAAAAATTTTTCAGTGATAAGCTGGATAGTGTGTATATATTAATTATTTTTAAAAATTTGAATGATAACAGGGATAGTGATAGTGATAGTGATGAAATATTTTTTTTACCAATTTAAAATTTAGATATGAAAGTATAGTATATGTTTTTTTTTGGATTTAATTATCATGAATTTAATTTTTCTATTATTAAGAGTCATATTCATCTTGAAGCAAAAAAATTGGAGGATTATTAGTTACATGGAAATGTATTAATAACTCTTTTCCAAGAGAATAATAGCATTGGGGCCAACACAACCTACATCTTCCAAACATTCTTCTATTTTATCAACATATATGCCAAAAAAAATAAAGTATAAGGAACACCCTTACTTACTTCTATATAGCATTTAATTTCTTCGAACCAACCCTTAATAGTCCTAAATTTAACATCAACTCTCAATTCAAAAAAAACCATTATCTATTTGAGCTTCTTGGATAACTTTATCTTAAAACCTAGGCAAAAAAATCAAAATCAGGTATATAAAAGATAATTAAACAATAGTTCACCTCCAATTATAAATAATGTATTTGAAATTTCAAATAACGTTATTGCAAAATTATAAACTTTTAAAAAAAATGTCATCAATTTATTTATAAATTAACGTTATTGCAAAATTATAAACTTTAAAAAAAATGTCATCAATTATATTTATAAATTATAATTTTTATGATTAAATATATACCATTTAAACCTAAAATTTTCCCACCAAAAGAATTATGTTTGAGATTTTTTATGAAACCATGGCATCACTCGACATGGAACAATGAAGAAAAGGGATGTATTTCGTATTTTAAATGGTTAAAGTTATTTAAAGGGAGCATTGTATGAAATTGAGAACTACACTAAACATTATAATTATTTTCACGAACACTATAATGTTATAATTGTTCATATTTTCTTAGAAATCTAATAATGGTTCATATTTTGAGTTATTGTGCATTTGAAACTATTCAAAGACAATATTAAAATAATCACAAAATGTGTTCAATAAATATTTTAAAGCTAATTTTAAAATTTATTCCATAGAATTAAATAGTGTTACACTGAAAAGGAATTGCAAGAGAGGCACTTCAAACAAATCACTGCATTGCGATGATATATTAATGAAGGGATAGTATACTAAAGTGGTGTGTTCTAGTGAATATATAAGATAATAATATTTTGAAGAGAATATTTGGTGATTACATCATAATAAAGTGGGTTGAAAACCATAGAAAGGTAGTATTAAGAAGTCATTTGAAGGGCAACGTTAAAACCAATACAAAAGCTAACACCTAATTAAAGTGTGTTTATAGATTATACCCAAATACATTTTGTTATTGCATTTATTTATAGTGGATTCAAGGAATATATCAAACTTGGTGGATGGATATTAAAGTGTGCTTATAGATTATATCCAAACACATATTGTTGTTGCATTTAATTGTAATGGATTGGAGGAATATATCGAATTTGGTGGATGGATATGAAAGGAGTTCATGGACAAATATATTAAATGTGTTGTGAATTGGGAAATTTAACATAAGTAGCATTAAATTTCCTAATATTTATTAATTTAACCTCCATATACCAGATAATCATATTCATGTAGATATTAATGTAGTCCATTACAATGATTAAGTTATGGTATTAATGCAGTACATTACAATGATTATCTTATGATATAACAATCTATTGTTTTATTAATAAATAAGTAAAATATTTTATATAATTTTAAATATTGAAAAAAATTAATATATAGGAATGTTTTGTTTTAGGAATTTAATAATATAATTTCAGTTTCATATTTCAGGATTCATTATGATTGAATCAACAAAAATTTGTCAAATTCCAACCAAAACTTCCAAAACATCTAGGTTTTATAAAACCCATTAAAAATATTTATAAGTATATAAAATAAAGGCAATAATAGAATTTTAAGATTAAGATCAACCTATATATCATAAAAAAATTTAACAATGAAGATATATAGACTTAATTGTTTTAGAAACACATTTTCTTAATGGTTAAGAACATTTAAAATATAATTATTATGATTCTAATGATTAAAAAACTATATTAAATAAGAAACACTACTTAATAAATATTAAGAAATTCAAATAATTAAAAAAAAATTATAAATATAAAAAATTATGTTGAAAAATCTCACAAACTTAAAACACACTACATTTTTTATTATTCAAATTTCCCAATATTTATTAAGTTAACCTTCATATACCCCATAATCATAATCACGTGGATAACATAATCCAAGTTTCCTACTAGTTGATAATGTCAAATATAGTGTGTGTGTGGTTTCTTGAGTGAGGAAATTTTGTTGGATTCAATAAAAGTGTGTGAGGTATAATTATGAATATTTACATGTGTATTGTTGAATAAAAATTTCATTGACTAATAAACAAATACGGGTTTTAAATGTAATTGGTTGTTATTAATATTATAGGAATTTGGATAATGTATATTGTAATATGGGTTTTAAATCTAATTGGTTGTTATTAATATTATATGAATTTGGATAATGTATATTTGTTTAGATGGAATGTATTAATTCAAATAATTAAATGTTTTAATATGTTATTGAGAATTTTTTAAACATTTTTTTAATTTTTTT
>APFE030572202.1:0-25975 GCA_000404065.3 Pinus taeda
TTCTCAATGTTTCTGATTTTCCAAGATCACACTAAGGTGTAGGGAAAAGAGCATACGCATGAGAGAAAAAAAACTTCCTTTTTGTTTCTGATTTTCCCAGATCACACAGAGTCGCAGGGCAAAGAGCATACGCAGAAATGAAAGGTATAGATCCGGTAATAATAAAAAAAGCTAAATAAACAGAAACCGAAATAACTAGAGAGAAAATAACAGTAAACTGGATATAAACATTGTATACTTCCACATCTTAAAAATGACGCAGATAGGGCTACCAGAAACCTTTTCGCGTGAAACGAAAGGGGTTCCTCACTGGAACAGATGCTCTGAACATAACAGAGCAGTCCTCTCGGCCCAAAAGCATTCAGAAATAGTAGATCTAGGAAACGACAGCCGCATGCAGTTCTACCGGCTTCAAATTTGGATCACCAACGGACGCGGCCCTCAACTTGGCTCTGATACCATGTAGGAATTTACAGGGTAAGTTCCTCAGACAGAACACCAAAAGGACACCACTCACAAATAGATCACAGATCAATACACCAGTTATTTTGACGTGGTTAAAAACCCTCACAGGAGGAAACAGTCCACGGCCTGTGCCAACGTGGCTACTACAAACAATTTATTAATAAAAGAATGAAAATTTACATAAGCTTCTCTCATGCACGGTGAACCTACAAATGACCCTCCATGCGCTTTAAATAGAAATTCATGGACCAATCGGGTGTCAAGCCACGGATCAAGTGTCGGTAATACCGAGGAGAGAATGAACCGCGTCGGATTGTAAGTTACAAAATGTACAACGATAAAGAAACACACTTTACCTAACTCTATACCTAACTCTATACTAGACCAAGTTGAACTTAACTATTTCCTATGTGTTAGAATATCCTAACGCAACTCTATGTGAGGATGGGAATGACTCAGCTTCTATGTATGTGCCATTTTGTGGCAGCACTGAGTACATTGAATATGGACAAAGGCAATGAGTTCATTGAATATGGACAATGGAACAACACAATCTAAACCGGTGCCATTGTTTAGAGACCATCAAGTTATAATTGAATGTGAGCACTACCAAATAAAATCAGACCTATCTAGTCTAATATGCACTAGAAACTTTGATAAGATTGCAGAGGTTGTGAAGCTCAAGCATGCACATTAGAATATTAAAAATGGAGATATGAACTCTGCAACCTCAATGTGCATATTAGACCTAGTAATAATAACCAAATATTATTACCATTAGAGTGTCTCTCTTTCAATTTTTTGCAGTGTATTGTTTTTTTAGTGTATTTCCTATATAAATTGAAGAGAGAAAAAGGGTAGGAATTTATTATACTAGTGAAGCCATTCCTGCATGTTTGTATAAATTGAAGAAATGAGAAGGGAAGGAATTTATTATACCAGTGAACCCATTCCCGCATATTGGGTTCACTTGGACTAGGAGCATCTGGGTCTGTCATTACCTGATCAAATGTAAATGCATGAATTCATAGAAGACACATAACAAATTTATATGTAAATATTCATTCTATGAAACCAGAGGTGCTAGAATTAAATTATTGATGAAATGGGTACCAAAGTATAGAGACTCTCGTCGAAGTGTCGACCCACTATTTGCAAATTGGGGTGGTCAATAGTGGCAAAGGGCTTGATCTCGCAGCCATTGGTGACCTACTTGGATCCATAGTAGATGGCCATGTCCATTGAAGGCACGAACATGTCAATAACATCACCTATCACTCTTCCTACTACCAAGGGATCTATTGAACGAGCCATTGCAGTAGAGATGAATCCCAATTTTGCTTCCTGATTTCCTTCCTTCTCCTTTCTCACCTCCTTCAAATTCACAGTCGAAGTCGATTCAATTTAAGTGGTGAATGTAGCGGAGGTGTCTTATGGCATGTAAATAAATTGAATGAATTTGCAAGGGAATAAGAATCATACTCAATACAAGCAGGTTGAGTTATGTTATTCCGACAAGCATAGGCGCAAGTAGGGCATTGTGTTATAGTATCATTATAGAACGATGATAAGGAGACACAGCATGTTGAACTTTTTTGAGCCAGGAACTGAGAATATGTGCATGTTACATTCCATGTCATTGCACAAGGACAAGGGAAATTCAAATATAAGACTTAGCCAGCTCAGAGTGAAACACATAAAATTCACAAATATATAAATTATGAGGGATTATAATAGTGTATTACTCAGAACTTGAGTGGTTCTGTGGCGATCTGGACTAAAGAATGGGTTGGGTTTAACAATCTTAGCAGGGCCACAAGTATAACCCGGTCCTAGAGCCTTCAAAGTGAAATTCTTTGGCAATTTGATAGTTTTGTTAGTGCTCCCTGAATTTCCCACACTAACTCGGAAGGATGCGATGGAATTTGGAGGATCTTGAGCCCAAGATGCCAATGCTCCACCTTTGCAGCAATTAGTAAATTTCTGATTGTAAGGCACACCAGGTAAGAGATCAACAACGGTGGTGTCCTTCTTGCAACAGTGTGGAACACCTACTTTCCATTTGGAGCAGTCGCCTTGCTCTGTTGTCTAGCCACCAACCACAACCCAGATGACCTCCTTTTTTACCCAGTGCCAATCCAAAGTCCATCTAGGGGGGCTTGGTATATGGCGGTACTACTAAAAATTGTGCATGGGCATGGCCACCTAGAGTAAAATAAGTTCTAGCATGAAGGTTTTTAGGGAATTTTTAGTAAATTGTACCAATGTTTCTAGTGAATACTTAATTTCAAGGACATAAATCTAATTAAAAATGAGCAAAGTATTTACTCAAAATATCGAACATACCAATCAATACAACACAATTTATTAGAAATTTTCATCAATATCAAAATAAACTCTACCTGACTTGAAGGTTTTCCAAATTTGTCATCATGTCAAGCTTTGAGAATTTAACTTGTAGGCTACTAGGAATGAAATTCGGAAAATCTCAACATCTATTTCAAGAAAATGAGGAAAGGGAATTATAATTCAAGACCTATTTGATGAAAGGGCATTACTTGCAACATATCCATCTGCAATCCAAGACACAATATCCCATTTGATCGTTATGTTACTATTTGGATCCAGTGGATCATAAGCACCTGTAAAGCACAAAATGTAGATAAATTTTAAGTTAATATTGTATTCATATCCTTGATAAGGATGGAAAAGTTTAAGAATGGAAATTGATCTTAAAACTTAAAATTTTGCCAAATTTTATGGTAAAAATAAGTTTATATTATAAATCTTGGTGTGTTATAGAAAACAAACTGCAAAATTTAAACATGTAAAATGGAAATTAGCAAAATTTAACCCCTGAATTGAAACATCACCTGTAGGTGAAAATGCAATAGCCAAGATAGTTAATGCCAAGAAAAACCCAGCTGCATTCTTGATCAACATATGGCAATTCTGCATGAAACTTCTTCCCTCTGAAAACTTTAACTCTCTTCTCTCCATGATGCCTTTGATATTATCAATTAATGAATCAGGCAGAAACCCCAAAGGAAGAGTTCAACAACCCTTCTGAGCAGCTGCAGCTCCACAAATGCAATGGGAATGGGAATGGAGAAAACATTAGTTTATGATGAAGAACCAATAAATGAAGTGTATAAACTTGCAGACCTGTAATGGTTGGTTGCTTCATTCTTCAAACAGAGTAGTGAAAGTGGAGAAGAACAATGCTTGCCAAAAGCTAGGGAAGAAGAAGAACAACAACAACTAGCAAACCAAAGAAACTATTAACTCTGAGGCCAAGAGTGACATAAAAGAATGGGAAAAAGAAGTAAAAATATCCAAAGAAACGATTAACTCTGAGGCCAAGAATGACATAAAAGAATTGGAAAAAGAAATAAAAATATCTTCAAGAGTGACATAAAAGAATGGGAAAAAGCAGTAAAAACTCAACCGATATTTGGAAAAAGTAGTCACACTCCAAGTCAACGGTTGCAAGTGTCTCACTTGATTGAATGGAGCAGGGTAAAAGTTTTGACGATTGTTGATGCAGAGGAAGGCCTATCGGCCTAATAATCGGATAAAGCATAAGAAATTGATAAATGAAAATGGTGCAGGCTAACTGGAAACATTGTAAGACATTGATATGTAAAAGTAGAGCCAAATAAAAATTAGGTACATGAGCCAGAGGTTTAATTTTTCATTTCAATCCAGAATAATAAAAACCATTTGCAAAACTGCTATGACAGAAAATAAATTTTTAACTGAATTGGACAGAAAAAACACATCTAAGGATGGCACATGCATTTTTCAACAGATTCGCAGCAACCTCAGCTCAACCATATATTAACAACCAAGTTGGACACTAAATTGGTGTCTGATCCCCCCTTGTTTGTGAGACAAGGGATCTCATCCATGTAGCAATTTGACTGCTAAAGTCTACCATACATGTTAGGGAACCTATCTACTTTTTGTACATTGACAAATCAACCAAATCTAAATCTGAATCTACTAAAAACTTCAAAATATGTATCATAACAGTAGCCTAGGGTTTATTGTCCATTATCCGAAACTTCTTCAGAATCTCAATTGATTACTTACCCGTGTTCGAGGACCAGCTCACCTCAACTCAGTCAAACCTCCAAGACCAAGAAATAAGACATGTCAACTTCACTTGCCAGTTTCTTACTGCACCATGGGATAGAATTTTTTAAACTGACTGTTAGGACCAGGTAATCTACATACAACACAGATATAAGCATATAAAAATTATCATAATCAAACAAATAATAAAATTTAGGACTTGCAATGGTCTTAGTGATGCCCATAATCTGTAAGTACTCATAAATCCATGAGTACCAAGCACAGGAGGCTACTTTAGCCGAGAAAGGGACTTCTTCAACTTACACACATGGGTATCCCATACTAAGAAATATATTATATTTGAACCCAAGCTGAAACAAAACCATGAATCACTCTTCCTGTCACCTGCATCTCTGGCCCTATCAAAATCCACTAAAGCATGCAGCAGCTCAAAGCACTATGCCAGTGTGCCCTTAAGTACCTCGCATACCTTAGACCATGGAGCATATTTGCAGCAACCTCAGCTCAACCATATATTAGTAGCCAAGCTGGACACTAAATTGGTGTCTGAGCCCCCCTTGTTTGTGAGACAAGGGATCTCATGCACACAGCAATTTGACTGATAAATTCTACCAGATATGTTAGGGAACCTATATACTTTTTGTACGCTGACAAATCAACCAAATTTGAATCTTAATCTACTGATAACTTCAAAATATGTATCATAAAAGTAGCATATGCTTTATTGTCCATTATCCGAAACTTCTTCAAAATCTCAATTGCTTACTTACCTCTATTTGAGGACCACCTCACCTCAACTCAGCCAAACCTCCAAGACCAAGAAATAACACCTGAGGTGTATGTCCTTCATGTAAACTTCACTTGCCAGTTTCTTCTTGCACCATGGGATAGATTTTTTTTAACTAAATTTTAGGACCAAGTCATCTGCATACAACACAAATATAAGCATATCAAATTGATGATAATCAAACAAATAATACAAGTTAGGACCTGCAAAAGTCTTAGTGATGCCCATAATATGTAAGTACTCATAAAAAAAACAAAGTATCTTCAAAATTTGTTTTGTTGCACACATAATTAGTTTATGTTTGGACCCTCACAACCTAGTGCGCTCCTTAGAAGCTAGAGCAATGCACGTTCAATTTATTAAAATTTAACACATATCAATCCTTTTTGTCCTCTTTTTGGGAGGCTCTACATTAATTGTGGGTGTGGAATGCTCATCACATTGAACACCCTCCTCATTATTTCTATCTCCCATTCGCTGAAATTCAACAATGGTTTCCTTCCAAGGTTCAGGAATGACTATTGGATGTCTTTGTGCAACAAGAAAATCATCATGTGCTTGTATCTCTTCCCCATGCTCACTCCCAGATGTTTCACTTGATTCCTATACACAACACACTTTAACTTTTTATAATAACATTAAAACCTCCAATTGATTTATTACATTATTCATACAATATTATAAACAACTAACCTCGGATCCATAACCAGTAATTAATTTTTCCCTTGATTTATCATGTGTTGGCGAAGACCTTGGGAACCATGTAATAAAGCATATTTAAGGTCTTCCTCTGAAGCTTCCTTTTGAAACTGGTGAACCTACATTAATAAAGATAATCATATCTATAAGGTAAAATAACTAATAAGATACAATTAACTCAACGTGACCATGGTTACTTTGCCTAAAATAGAAAATATAATAGATGGAAATATCACTTACCATACCACCATGAATACTATTATATCCACCAGAGCCTAATTTGTGAGATCCAATTTTTGACACCGTAGCTTCGGTTGCTTTTCTTGTATCTCGTAGGTGTCTCTTAGCTCCTCCTTGTGTAGATGGCATATAGTTTGGATTTCTGAGGACTTTCCTCTTAAACTTGGCATCTTTCATAAGTTCATCCCATGTCACTTGATCTGTGATCCAAGCTGGACGTGGATACATCAAGTTTTTTGTCAACTTTGTCCTTAAATTGGACCTCTTTGAGTGCATGTATTTACTTGCAATCTGTAAAATAAGTTCCTTATCAAATCTAGGATTACCAAATGCTATTACTACATATTTAAATCGTTCCTCTTTTTTGGCATTGGCTTGTTTCCTCCAATCCATTTGGATGGTATTTCCAAATAATTATTCTACACGACGAAAAATAAAGTGATAAAATTTCAGACCCGTTTCATCCTTCAAGACATTTCCTTCTGAAGTGAGAAAGATTATAACTTCTTGCATTCCTTTTGTGGTCACCAATGATATTTTTGTAGTCTTGGGGATTGAGGAAGGTTCCCTTATAGATACATTAGGCACTATGTCACTTTCTGCATTTACAATGAAATTGTGGAACTATTAAGCACCCAACCAAAATATGAAACTATTTTTCATTTCTAAAATCATGATCCTAAACATAACAAATGAAATTATAAAATAAAATAAAATAATTCTACCTATTGATCTCTTGCAGGAGCTACACTACCAACAATGACATTTCGCATAACTAAATTTTTCAATTATTTCTTGTATGATTTGAACATTTGTAGGAATATCTGGTAGGATCCTTAACATTCTTGTTTTTTAGTCTATAAGACTCCTCAAAGAAACTTGTTCTGGTCCTGGTGGGAGAATGCTGACTAGACCCACATTTGATGTAGAGGGCATGTTATGGAGTTCTGGTCTAGGTGTAGATGGCATAACATGACCCTCCATACCAACAGATTGTGTAAAGGGCATGTTATGGGGTTCTAGTCTAGGTGTAGATGGCATAACATGACCCTCTATACCAATAGATTGTATACTTGTTGGAGTCACCCTAGAAACATCCTGCAAGGCACAAATATAAATAATAAGATGGAATAACAGATGAATAATGTTGAAATATGTAACTAGGTTCGGTCTTCATAATGACATATCTAATCAAAATTCTATGTAATTTATGTAAAAAAAGGAAAAAGAAGATTATTTTTGTTATGACTAAGGGATGGGTTTCATGAACACATGAAGAACCAAGTCCCATTATAGAATGACAATATCTCGGAAGAATCATTAAAAGAAGGTCATGAAGGTGGCAAATGATCAATGAAATGTATAGTAAAGTTGCAAATAATCATGGCAACCAAAACACTAATCAGTACAAATAGGTGTCCATGAGGTATGTATAATAATTTTCTTTTGAAGGGTCCATCATAAGATGTAGTAGGGTTGAATTTATGGGTTTATATTTTAATAAATACCCTAGTATTTAGAAACCTTAATCTTAAGGTATTTGTTCCCTATGATTTGATTTCTAGGGCATGGGATAAACTATAGAATGACATAAAGGGAAAAGAGTATGATATAAGGTTTGAATTTAAGAAACCCTAAAAAGGCCTCTTGATTACATAAAAACCCTAAAAAATTAACTTAACATCATGTTTTGGAATAATATATTGCTTGGGCTACTTGTTAAAATAGTATTGTATGTACAAGAAGAAAAAATGGATGGGGTGATCCATTTGAAGCCATGATGTAGCTCTTCGTAACACCTCATAAATCATGGAATCGTTGTGCAAAAGCTTTATTAAATATATGCCCTAGATTTCTCAACAAATAACATAATCAAACTCACATAAATAAATGGTTGAATCTTACATCTTGCATAACATTATATGTATATGGGGGCATTAATGATCCCTGCATGCCAACATTGGTTGTATTGAGGGGCATAAATGAATCTTGCATGACAACAAAATGCACGCTTAATAAAAACACAAATATTAATAAATATATATAGTGAAATAAGTTAACTAAATGCACAAAAATATTGATCTATTGATCAAGTTTTATCACTATCATTACCTTAGATGTTTTATAAGGTGCTATAGGGGTTGGAATGACTTTAGCGATTGCCTGCTTCCACAAACATAAATTAGCATAATATAATAAGGAATATAAGGTAATTGAACATATAAAAGACAATATTTAAGCTTACCTCATGCATCATCATAGCAGCGTCTTTCTCTCGTGCATCTGTTAACATTTCCATAAAAGTAGTGAATATCATTGAATCCCCCATAGTAGCATCGGTAACACCCATGGGTACATTCTTAAAAAAAAAAAATAATAACATAAAAGTAAGAAAATATTGATCAAAAAACCGATAAGAAAATAGAATCGGTAACACCAAATATGTGATAAGTGAGCATTGAAGATCTATCCAACACTTTGAGGCAAGCTTATCAGAGTGTTCCAACAATCATTTAACTAGTCACAAACAAACTTTTGAAGTATCATTTTAAAGTTATTTGTAAAAATAAATCCAACCTCTAACTAAATCAACAACATAAATAATACAAATACCAAAAGCAACATAAATACCTGGTCTGCCATTTTGTATAGAATAATGTAATAGAAATCTACGAAGAAAAGTTTGTGGACACTAGTTAGGATCATTACATAAATAAATGTTGAAATATATGACAATGTGTAAAACCATAAAATTATTCTAAAATATGTTGGTTTAAACTTCTATGCATGTAAGACTAATTTCATTTAGGAGTTCTCTGGATTATATTACAAAGGGTAATGCACCGTCTTAAATTGTTGTCACATAATGCAAAGTAATCTCTGTAGAATATCTCCTTTTTGCCTATAAACATTACTTCACTATCTCATTGCAGCCACAATCAACTCCAAACTAGACCTCACTTGCCTCAAAACCCCAGACCATACCTCAAGATGATTTGTTGCCACATAAAAACCTTAGGGGTGATTCATTGCCACAAACAATCCCTTATAGGTGGTTCACTGCCACAATTGATACCTCAGGGATGATCTGTTGTCATCAATAGTGCCTCCGAGGTATCTTTCTATCTTAGAATTGCTTCATAGACACATTGTTGCCACAATGAAGCCTTAGATTTAATGTGATGCTATAGATAATTCCTTAGAGATAGACCAATGCCTCAGATAACGTCTCAGGGATGATTCGCTGCCCAGATAATGCCTTAAGTTAGTTTGCTGCCACAATTAGTGTCTGTTCGATAATTCATTCAGAATTTGGATTAAAGTGAGAGATTTTAGAAAATTAAATGAAAGTCTAGTTGGTTGACTCTCTGTAATTATGGATTGAAACCAACGAGGTTCCATATATGGTGCTCAAAAAATAAATAGTGTTCCTAACAAACAAGCATCATTTTGTATATAAAATATTTAAATAAATTATCACTAGTTTATATTAAACTGTGAAATCAACATTTGAAAAGCAATGCATATGAAGCATATTAAGCATGCTTGGAAACTACTAATCGGAGTCCAAAGAATTATTATGGTAGATGAAGCGATATGGTGTGTTGTCTTAGAAGAGCACCAATATGCAATAAAGAACCCTGAAATATGCTTGGAAAATGAAAAGACATAAAATAATGTAGAACACTGGTGGCAGAGAGAGTATAAAAACTTAGAATTATGTTTAACCCTCCAATATAGTTAACCACACATGGAATAAGTGAATTCAAATGAATGACAATGCAGTGAATGCCCATGAGCTCTGGTTTCATCAATTCATGAGTAAATGTTGGTGTGGGATTAAACCAAATAATGCCAATTTAATGCCTCATACTTCTCAAAGGCCCAAGCTACAAATATCATGCCTTGGTATTATACCTATGCGCAGATTTGTGGAGATTTGAGATGTTCAGAGGAGAATCAATCATATTTCGATAACACCCCTCTAGAACCTATTTCATGCTAAAGAATTAGAGTCTAGTGCCAAACACATGATCACATATTCAAGCAAAAGATCATCCCAGTGCATCTCCTAGAATGGTGGATATCAAGTGACTCAATGTGGCCATTTATTGCACAGAAGTTGAAATATATAACAATGAGCCAATGGGGCGTGCATTTTCATAAAAGGATGACATCATTTCTCAAAACACACCCAAAGGAACTAGGATTGTTACAATGTTGTATGTTGGGTTAGGTGCAACACTATCATGTTACAAGACACAATTGCATATAAAAGGTTATACTCCATGGGATACATAAAGAAAATTCCTTTTCTTATCTTAATTAGAAAGGAGATAGTTTTTCATTGATAAGAAACAAATTTTATTTAGAAAGGAGGCATCATCCAATGAAGTTCGAGATGGTGAAGAATGCACCATACAGTACATTTTAGCTACTTCTGTTAAGGAAAATACCATCTCACTTGCTAATAATGAAACTCACGAGTATGGGTTTAAGAATTCAGATGCAATTGAAAGATATCAAGATCATGTAGTTGAAAAAGAAGAGTAAATTGAACAGGTTTACAAAAGTGAAACTCGTGATGATGAAGAACGAAAATCACATAAGAATTATAATAGTAGCCAAAATGATGGTTGTCCCATGTTGTCTAATGCAATTTCTTTGAAATTTGGAGATCATCAATTGATTCATTCATCATACGATGAACCTCAAGAAGCTTATGAGAATATTTGAGTTTCATATGTTGGTTTGCAACCTCATAACTCAACTATTGAGGATGAAGTTCATGAAGACAAATTTCATTATTCAGAGTCCAGACAATGACAAACAACTTTATGGCCTTGATGAATTGTATGGTTCGAAAGTGGATAGTGTCTCTAGTATGTATGAGCCAATGCCTAGTGTTTCCCAACATGCAGGTGAGTCATCTCATTACAAGGTTGATTGGATTCATGTCTACACACAAATAGAGAGCGATACTTCAAAGCCAAAATTAAGTTGTTAATGTAATTATAAAGAAACAAAACCAGACACAGCTCAGGAAATTGTTGATAATAATCCCCAATGCTTACATCTATACCATGAAAATAATCCCAATTCCTACAGCTATACCAATGAATACAGCTACGCAAGGAAAATAATACCAATGCCAACATCTTTTCAAGGGAAATACATCAAATTGAAAGGAAAATACCTATGGAAAATAAACCCCTTAATGTCTTCCTTGAAACTTCTAACTCAACTTCGAGTTCCTTTGCAAAATAACAGTGAAAGCACCAACATATAAAAACTAAAACAATTTAGTGCCAAAAGGATTTTCGACCTCTACACCAAAAAAAAATCGGTGGTTTTAGCTGTCTTGTTTCCATTTTAAGATGTCCTAGCCCACTGTTTCCTGTTGTTTCCCACCCATGTCTCCCACTTTTCATAAGAATGAAGGTCTTAATATCTATTTCCCGCCACCCATGAATAAATGAGTATGTAGTCTACTGTCGTTGGGCCTCATGTCCTTAATGCCCATCACAGAAACCCTAGTCTCATGGCTCTAAAACATTGGTGTTTGTTTGTCTCTCCATTTTCTCGAAAAACCCTCCATTGCAATGGGGCAAACGAGGAGGAATGTTTGGTTGATGACGAGGATGAAGGTTTGGTTGTAGAAGCAAAGGTGTTGGTTCATTGCAGTGTGGAGGAAGGTTTGGTTGATGAAGATGCAACACCATTTTCTAGTGGATTCGTAATGGAAAGTCATGGCAGGAATCAGGCAGGGAATGGAGTAGTTCCACCAGGCCCACTACTGGATTTTGTTCCATCAATTCCCCCCAATAGCCCAATTTCTCGTGTCATCTGGAGAATCCCTCTAGAACAAATCGAGGTGATTCTCTAGCCATCTCTTAGCACAATAGAAACAAAGTGACATTGGTGTGGCACTGTCACCATCTTCGTGAATCTGCAAACATTTCTCAATCTTTTTCGTTCCTCTGTTCCTTGTAGAAACCCTCTCTGTTCCTTGCAGAAACCCTCTCTATTCCTTGAAACCCTCTATCTTTTTCGTTCCTCTGTTCTTTGCAGAAACCCTCTCTATTCCTTGAAACCCTCTATGTTCCTGCAATTGTTAGGCCATAACTAGTATGCGAGGTGCCAAAAATGATCTAACCAATTTAGAATCATACCACACGCCAGGAAAAACAGAAAGGGAAAGGCCATACGCTAGACTAAAGATGGCCACACGCAGCTACAAGGATAAAAACTGAGATCCACTCATCTAGACAGGAAACACTAATGGTAGACTAAGACCAAAATGATGTTATGAATCATGAAGACATCTTTTTTTTTTTTTTTTAATCTAGGATAATCAGTAACTGGTGAGAGTTATCCTGAACAGTCCCAGGATAAAATCTAACTGTCTGCCACTATAAACCTAGGCTACATGCAATATCCTGCAAGCTGCACAATAGTAGGAAACTTATGCCTCAACAAGAGTCGAGACGTCTGCTATGGGGTTTCCTACTCTTCTAGCCAAGTCACAACAGGTCATATATATACTCAATGAGATTTGAACCCTCATCTTGTGGATATAGGGAATGCCATGCGTAGATACATGGGTCGTAGCCATAAATCAAATGCAGAGAGATATTCCGCATTCAAAGCCACGCACCGAGAGATGGTTCAAGGCATAAGGCCTCGCACAGAGCAGCAAAGTTCTCATGTTGTGCTTCAACTTCCATTTTCACTCAAACAACTTTATCCATCGTTGCAAGCCAGTGAAATCCTATAAGTTGGATTTGTACACATGTTCTCTAGATAACATTAACCAAGTTAATAATTTAGCTAGCATTGGAAAACTATGTCAATACTACCTAATTTAACTAGCATTTATTTTCAAATAATCAAGTATCAAAACCAATGAGTTATGATGATATCTATGTGAATCATAAAAGTAAGTCAATACTACCAAATTTAGCTAGCACTATAAATATTATTCAAAGACACAATGATAAGCATTAAAATTTTGTTGAATACATCTAGTTACTTCTCATGTCTTCACTGCTAAGTTTTGGTACAATTATAGAGTATCACATTGTGATGTAAATGTAGTCTAAATTAAAATTTTAAATTACACCATTTATTACTATATCTACTAAACATAATACAATGACCACAAGGTACCAGTACTCATACTGGCATGACAAATAATTGAGCTACCACTATAAAAAATAGATTTTCACTAACATGGAGATAAGTAAATTAGGGATTACTTTTTCACATGTATAAAAAAATATATAGATTTAGTTTCCCATTGTTACTTCTATCACACTACTTATGACAACACTTACTTTAAGACAATCTCCCCTTAACAATAAGGACATGATTATTGAAGCAACCTAATTTAATAATATAAAAGAGAAACACATTTATTATATTGGGACAAACATACTAACATTAGATCTATCAAGGGAGGAATGGGGTCATATTACTATAAGTGAAAAGCTCTTTTACAATGTGAACTTTTGAGTAAATTTTTGCATCATATTTATCATCTCAACACTTATAGATCTATGTGAGTTCTCTTAAACAATTTTATCTTAATTGTTTTAAAACTAACATCGGACATTAAGTCAAGCTAACTTTTCACTTTCCAAGGCAAAGAATTTGTCAACTTGGCAGTTACCTGCATTATAACTTAATATTAAATATTATTCTTATTTTTTATATTAATATGAATGCTTCTAATATTTAATATATGTTAAGTAGATTACCCATTGAATAATTAGTGAAGTATCTAATATTGGATGAGAGAGTTGTAAGGCTAAAATTTGGCTACCACGGGTTAAATTTGGTGTTTGTATCATTGTCAGGCAAAATTAGATTCACACCTCTCCAGGAATAAATCAAAATAATTACCACATAACCAATCAAAGGCATTCAATAGATGGTTAAAGTAGTGGTTGGGAGGAGTTCATTGTCAAAAACATCCAAGGGTTTCTAAACTAGAGAAACAAGGGCATGTGTTTGATTTATGGGCTAACGTTTGAAAATTTTCTATGAGAAGAGGAGTTAGTGGGAGTCCTTATGGCAAGGGCTTGCACCTCTTCCTTTATTTCTTAAAGTAGGCTTGAAATAAGTGATTATAGATATATGATACATATAATATTCAAAGCTCTCACAACACATAATATTGAACATTTTCATGAGACATAACTTAATTTATTTTCAATATATTTTTGCTTTAAAAAAGGCAATATATGCTACCATGATGCAATACAATGATTCACCAACATTGGGCACCAAAAAAATGAATTGGACCATGGATTTTACGTACGATCACAATCATCCACGATAAACTATGATTATTAGCCACTCTGTAATCAAAGGCACAATGCAGGGACAACATCTGTCCATCTTGGAGGATAGTGGGGAAACCCAAAATTTTATTGATGCACAGTTGGTGGAGTGTAGAGGCTTTCATAGATTGATATATATGCTAAACAACGTGGGCAAGAGAGGATGCCCATGCTTCACCTCAGTTGTCTTCTTGATTGTTGGTTAGATATGTTGAGGATATGGTTGATGGTACAAATGTTGAGGATATGGTTGATGGGTCAATATTGAAGTCAAAATCCTCCCTTAACCCTTTAGCCAAAAATATGTCTCCTCAAGTATCTCCAATAATATCATATGAAGAGTCATAATATTTAACTTGGAATTATGGCCCACCATGATCATCTAATAATTAATTGAAATAGCAGTAGACCCAAATCTAGGATTGGGTGGATCATATGGTGGGACTATGCTAGTGGGAACCCTAAATAAATGACTTGAAACCCCCTTGATTTTCTACCTTTATGGCATTCATCTCCCAAATTTCTTGTTGGATACACAAGTCCTGAAAACATGACAAGGAAGATGAGAGGAAGTTGACAAGGACATTAGGTTGTCATAGAACATCATAAAGTGCGTCCACATGGATGAACATGGAATGGGAATTAAGGTCATAAAGTCATAAAGGTCACAAAGGTGCATCAAAATATTTTTGGATTTTCCCAAAGGTAAATATACAATTCTTGTCTTGTATAAAATAAAATATACATTTATTATGGTGATAGTATCCACAAGATTCTTAGAACTAGTGGTATAGTGTTTGGCAATGAATGAATAAGCAAGAAAAGGGGGAAAGTATCTAACACCTGTACACTCAAGGCTAGTCTACAATTGATGTTACATTTCCTTGGAATCTCCACCATATTTGGGTAACTCGAATTCTCCATGCACTAGATATTTTGGGTTGATTGATCAATTAACTAGATGATCACTAAGTTTGACTAAAGTCCCACTGCGCAATTGGCCTTCCACTAGTATGGGCTCTGAAATGTTCCATGATAAGTGCTTATTCTTGGGGCTTGGTTTTCAAGGCAAAGTCCAACATTCACTCTAGACTAACTATGATCATCAATAACCACTTGGTGAATGCTAGTGGTCAACCAGTAAACCAACCACACAAGAATTTGAAACCGAATAGGTCAAAATGAAAATTAAGTATGTTAATGCAAGAGTTCAATAAGAAATTGAATTTAGTTACTCGTGCCTACTAGGGAGATATTTCCATTAAAGGAAATCATAACACAAGAAACAATACAACAAAGTATAAGTGACCTGAATGATGATGTTACCAAATATGTAAGTGAAGGACTCGGAAATTTATAGTGATCGTGGGAATGATAGATCTCGAATAGAGCATGATGATGTTGTTGGGGAGGTATATATCATTGTGGAGGGATGTATTTAGTTTCTAAAAGGGTCTCAACTCAATATACCCAGTTGGATGGATTGTTTATCTCAAATACATTGAGATTGGTTAAATTTATCTTATCGGGTTCATGAGGGTAGGAGATGGAGGCGAAATAGAGATGGGAAGCTTAACAGTCATCCAGAAGGAAAATATATACCTACATTTAAAGATAAAGGGAATGCTAGGGGAGTAATTTAATTCAAACAAAGTGTGAATTATGCTTCCCTGAATGGACATCATGAGACTGTGTTTAAGATTCACCATTCTGAAGCTGCAAGAAGGCTAGATTGTAAGCACAAGAGAGAAGCTAAACATATTGTGGGTTGTGAAGAGGGCCAAGAAGGCCCTTTCTGGTTCTTCCTCTTTTATATTGGAGACACAAGATTTATGAGTGTTTATAAGGTAGCAGTAAAGATGAGATGGATTGTCAAGCATATGCTAGCAGGGGTGTTGTTGGACTGTCACAGTGGAAGAAATGATCTAATGGATAAAATCAATGTATACTGAAAAAGAAAATTTCAATGTTGAGGTGCAACTTGGGAGGGGTAGCTGATGGTTCCCTATGCTAGGTCAAGTGCTTGCAATGGATTAAAGATCAACTTCTGCTGCAATGTCTCACAAGGAATATGATTATGCAATAATTGCACCTGAAGAATTGGAAGTCAAAGTCTAGGACTCATTATAAAGAAGCAGTTCAAACAATAACCACTAAGTTTTGAATGGGATCTAAAATTTGACTTTCTCAAAATTGAATGAAGTTGGAACCACTTTGAAACAACTCGAAACAATTAATGTTAATATTAAAAATTTAAGTAAAAGCTCACATTATCCTTATCTTTCCTTTTCAAAAAGGAAAGATAAGGAGAATGTCAACTTTTACTTTAACTTTAAAAATTAAATATTACCATTAATTACTAGGGTTAGGTTTTGTAGGGCCCTCGAGTTAATAATTTTTTTTTTCTTTTCAGTATTTTTTATTAAAAAATTATTATTTGGTAGTCATTATCTATGTTGCACTACATTCTTCAGAATTGGTCATTTTATTAGAGAACTAGTGAATTTGGTGTTTTAAGGTCAATTCAATACAAGACCGACCTTAGCCAATCTGAACCACCAAACTAGACTAGTACAACTCTAAAACCATTGGGACCAACCAATTCCACTAGTTCTAGGCTAGTCCCAATAAGAGTTTTCCCTTTTCTTCTTCCTTTGAAGTCGTTTTGTTGGATCCTTTCAGGAATGGTGATTTGGAAAGTGCCATAAACTGTCGAATTGTTGTGAGCACCTAAGATCATAAGTAGTTAAGCCTTGGCAAATAGAAATTTACAAGGACCTAGTACAGACATCCCAAAAGATATTTAGCGAGGATGTGCATGCAAGGAACTATTGCAGACCTCCCAAGATACTTAGTGAAGATGTGCATGAACAAAAAGCATAAAAAAAATATATCCACCTTCAAAAACCATGCCCAAAACATTGAAGTGTGGTGCAAAAAAAATTGTTGGTAGGCTATTAATGCTACCAACAATCATTCACTCTCTAATTTCACAAGCTCCTAATCAAGCTACCTCCTCCACTATGGTTATAGCAAGTTCTTGCAACTGTGTGAGCTACAAGAAATTAAAAATACCTTTGAATCTCCACTAATTTTAGGGGACTTGACTTCTCTTCATGCCCCAACTATTTTGGGTTGATTGATCAGTTAACTAGATGATCACTGAGTTTAACTGAAGTCCCAATGCTTAAATGACCTTCCACTAGTTCCTCCAAAAGTTAGAACTAGTTTAACTGACAACAACCTGAGATAATTGACCTTTATTGCCACAAGTTAGCAATCGCATATGCAGAAATGAACTCTAACTCCTCCAACTCGAATTTATTGAGTAAACTAGGTGACACAAGCCATGTCACACAAGTTAACATCATCCAAGTTGTCTGTTGATGTGAAAAATTGATTTTTTTCAATTTAATCAAGGAAAAATCAAATTGAGAATTTCTTGCTGCATTTTTCAACACATAGTTCATTGGAATGTATTACTTTCACTATGAAATTGGCATAGTTCACATGTTAAGTTCATAAGGTTTTAGGCTGATGTGGTTCTATGTGTTGTGTATATAAATAATAGATGTCCAACTCTTGCTATTAGAAACAAGACTCCCTATGAAATGTGGTCTGGCCATATTCCTTCGGTGAGGCATCTCAGGGTTTTTGGTTCCTCATATTATGCCTTCATACATAAGGAAAAGATAAAAAAACTTAGTGCAAGGAGTCACAAATGTATCTTCTTTGGGTACTCATACCTCCAATGCATACCATCTCTATGATGAAGTGAATAAATTATAAGAGGTTTATAATATCTAGAGATGTGATCTTTCTTGAGTCTTCCAAGATTGACAATGTTGTTGAGTGGTAGCTTAATTGTTTGGATATATTTGAACATGCAAAGTATTTTCAAGAGTTTGATAGTGAGATTCCACATCTCCTTCTCTTAGCTCTATAATTTCTATGAAGAGCCTTGAAGAAATCAGGTTGAAGGAAATTCCTTCACCTGCTTTGTCAGGAAAGAGCTAAGAGACTATTGGCAGCAGGTAGCCAAATCTGACAAGCGGTGAGGGTACATGCAAGATACAAAGCAAGGATTAATGCAAAGGAGTAATGCAGAGGAGTGTACTGACTACATACATATCACCAAACATCTTTCATCCCACTTAGGATGCCTTGCATCGTGCCTAGTTAGTCATAATATCATGTTGGTCACAACCTCAGTAACTTAAATCAACAAGTGGTAATACTCTTCATCTTCTAAGCTATGTAATAAACAAGTGAAAGGGAGCAAGACACATATATCAAACAAATGGAATGAATTTTAGTTCTTGCAACCATGAATGTCATTGAAGACAGAATGATACGAAAATGATAAGCAAACTTTTAAGATACATTAAGAGGTGTATTTCAAAAGACGTGCAAGGCAGACTGGGTAGTCAAGGGACAAAACTGCACAGTTTTTGGAGACACTGGGTTCCGGCTGAGGCAAGGACACTGGAGCAAACCACTGCGCATTTTTCAATGGTAAGGGAGGTTGGGATTTCTGCGCATTGTATGGTTTGAGCAAGCAACTGAAAAGTTTGAGGGTTACATATGTGAAGTGTGTAGTTCAGGAAAGTTAGATGAGGCTAGGTTGCTAAGGAAACTCCAAAATTTAGCTAAGTGTGGGATCATTGGAACTTATGTGAATAGTGATAAAACTTCAATACGATCACACACTTGAAAACTTATCGATACAACATAGACCATCCAGAACATATAACACATACTTCACTTAATGCAACAACCTTTGTGGCAGCTTACAGCGAGTGTGGATTCGATTATAGACTTTGGGAGGATAAAGGTGACACTTATGTAAGAGTGTGTGAAATGAGTGTTAAACATGTCTCATTCTCATAAATATTTCCCCTTGAAGCAAAACAAACCTCCCTTTGCATGACAAGCGATTACCCCCATTCCCAAAGATGACACATTCTATGTAAAGATAAAAGCATAAACGACTCTTAAGATCGAAAAGGGGAGCTTGAGATCATCAAATTACCAATAAGTGACTAAGGAATGATTGATCACAATATCCATAGTAGGCTCTGAAATTTAAGTGCAAGCCAAAATTTTGGAGGGTGTTGCAGCGTCTACAACAGAGCCTTCACCTTCTTGCTAGCTTCGTTTTCAACTAGTGTCTTGAATTCTATGAACTCAGAGAATGTCTCATGTTTATTCCACGTGAAGAAGATCCAACACTTCCATGAGAATTCATCAATAAAAGTGAAAAAATATTTGTGTCTGACAGTGTAGTTTTTCGAGTAAGGTCCATAAACATCATAGTGGATCCTTTCTAGGACTGCATGTGCTTTATTGTCCTGATCATGGAATGTGGATTTTATGTACTTTTGTAATGTACATCCTTTGCATATATATTATTGCTTAAGTGCTCCTTTAGAGAGGTGAGTGGTTATTTGTTCTATAATATTCGAGGTACCATGATACAAATGACCAAGTATTTTGTGCCAAAGTTCATCGGCATCGCGACCTTCACTTTCTCCACCTTAGTGCTTAATGTAGCACATTCTTCCACATCTAGCTTATACAGGTTCTTCACACGAACCCCGATTTGCTTCACCTGTCCCGTGGCTATGTGTCTCAGGAATGCTTTTCCTTTGTTGAATATCACTTCACAACCATGGTAAACCAACCACTCAGTGAATGCCAGTAGATAGACCCCTAATCCTTTACCTTTACCTTTTTTTACTATCACCTCATAATTGCAGGTTTTGAAGGGCATCTTTGATGTAATGTCCAAGACCTTCTACCATAATAACAAATAGAAAGGGTGAGAGAGGGTCCCATTGTCAGATACCTTTGGGCGGGTGGAAGGGGGTGGAGGGGGGTCCCGTTGACAAGAATTGAGAAAAAGGTAGAAGTGATGAGACTCATAATCCATCTCACCCAAGGGGGGGTAAAGCCAAAGGCTAGTAGTATTTTTTGAATATATTTCCAGCTTAAAGTATCGAAAGCTTTTGAGAGGTCAATTTTTAGGAGCATACCTGCCTTTTTGGTTTGCTTTAGGGAGTGATTGATCTCATGAGTGAGAATTCTGCCATCGGTGATCTACCTTCCTTCCACGTAACCTAATTGCTTCGGTGATATAAGAAGAGGAAATAGGGGCTTGAGGCATGTGGCGATCACTTTGGAGACAATTTTATACAATACATTTCATAGTGCAATAGGTCGGAATTTGTCTGGAGTCTGGTTGTTCTCCTCCTTAGGGATGAGGGAGATGAAGGTGGCATTCAAGGATGGAAGCATCCATATATTAACTCTGGACTCCTCAACTACTTTCCAGACTTCCTCCTTGATTAGATCCTAGAAGTTGTGAAAGAAGTTCGAAGTGAAGCCGTCTGGTCTAGGTGCTTTCCCAACTTTGAGTTGTCGCGTAGCTATCTCCACTTCCTGTAAAGAAATAGGCCTGAGGAGTATTTGATTGTGTTCCTCAGTTACGATCTTAGGAATAATATTGATGATCTTCTCTATAGCTAGCAGCCGATTAGTCTTTGTTTCCTGATCCACCCTCCAAAAGTGGGTGAGGAGTTCCTGTTCTATATCTTCATGCTTCTCTAGATGTTCCCCTTGTCGATTTTAGAGGAGAGTAATGTTGTTGTGCATTCTCCGTTGGATAGTGGTATGGTGGAAGAACTTTGTATTGCATTCACCCTCTTTAAGCCATTGGATCCTTGATTTTTGTCTCCAAAGAATCTCTACCTGTCTTGCTCTTTCTGAGATCTGTGTTTGTAGTTGACGTTCCTGTTCTACTATGGTTTCGGATCTGCCTTCAGTTATGATTCTCTGCTGTAATTTTTGCATTTCTTGTTCAAGAGCGTTTTGCACCTGAAAGATATTGCCGAAGGTAAAGTGATTCCACTGTTTTATTTTTTCCTTGATATATTTTAGCTTTTGTTGGAGCTTGTACATTTTTGCGTCTTTTGGTGGTGTGAAATTTCTCCATGTCTCTGTTATCAGGTTATGAAAATCAGGGTGATTCATCCAAAAGGCTTCAAAGTGAAAGGGCCTACGAAAATTGTTTCCTTGTCTTTGCTAGTGAAGCCTAATAGGCCAATGGTCTGAGCCAGAGAGTGGCAATATAGAGGCCAAGAGATCCCTGCCAAGATGTATTGTGTTATCGGAGATCAAGAATCTGTCTAACCGATATGCAATTTGGTGGGCATCTGTACGCTTGTTGTTCCAAGTATAAACGCCATTGTTGAATTCCATACACAATCCAGCTTGATCCGTCGTCCTCTTTTCTCCTCCAATCTTGTAATCATGTTGAAGTCCCTGTTGTGATCCAAAGTGGGTGGGATCTTTCTGAGTTGATCTGAGTTAGGGTGTTCAGTGTGTCTACTTTGTTTGTTGCCTCCTGGGGGAAGTAGACATTAGTTAAGTGTCCATGAACATTTGTCCCTGCTAAATGAAACTTGGCCTGAATAAAGTGCTTACTGGCATGTATGTTGGTAAGTGTGATCTGAATTTGAAACTACTTGTAAATGGTTTGCAAGGTATTCAATTCAGTAACATACATTTTTAAAAATGTCCATGACTTGCAGTAAAAAAACAAATGAAATTTTCAGTTGTTCATGACCCATTTAAGTATAGCAGAACTATTTCCTTTTACTGTTTAACACACTAAAACGAATTCGCTCTACAAAATAATTGAACCACAGATGCAAAAGAATTTGATAAAGCAGTTCACCCCTCCTGGGCTACATCTGCTGGGTCCAAGGCTCCCAAATGGGCCTGTCCTCGTTTTAATTAAAATTTCAAAATGAATATACAGCTGAATAAAAGCCTCTACAGGTGGAATAGACTGTACAAATGGATTCATAACACTCGAATCTTTCAGTATTGACTACTGGTTCACCTCCATTGGGTACCTGCAACCCTATATAGCTCTCCCAATACTAGGCCTTGGTGGCTCCTAGAACTTCCACGGCGCAAAAACACCTGTAAATAACCTCAGATGGATATGAAACCTATTCCAATGGCTTTCGAAGGTCAAAGAGACCCAAAATAAAAATAAAAATCATCCAAAACGGACTTTCCTAGCCAAAGTTATGGCCATTTACTCCCAACTGCCAGTTTGTCCTAGAAAAACTCCAGATAAAATTGGCTAACTGCCAGATAACCCTGCTAAATATGGGGTGGCCCCCAAATTTTCCACCACCGCCAGTAGATCCGCTAAATCTGCCATAACTGCTAACTAACTGTTGTTTAACTCAACCATGTGAGCAAAAAACGCGGCTGGTGGTTTGCATTGGATTTTGCACCAGCGATTAAGGGTCTAGGCCCATGGTTCCGAGCTTGTTGGTCACGTGTATGAGGGCTGGCCCTTAGGGACTGGCCCCCTTGGGGCCCCGCCCAAATGAAGTTTAAACTTCATAAAACATTTACGTTTCCCTCATAACAACACTTGGATTTATGGCTCAATAGTTAATCGTTTGAGTATTAAACGGGAGGTCGTGGGATCGAACCTCACTGCCACTCAAAAGTTTTGATATACACCATCCGACCTGCTGATGTCACCCTGAGCCACATGGAAGCCTCTGGGCCTCCCACGTGGCATCCTGCCATTCGTTGCCCAAAAGGAATATTCCTTGGAATATTCTATGGAATATTCTATGGAATATTCTTTTTTTTTTTTTTTTGAAAAAATTCAAAAATTATGATTCATTGGGCAATTTTGTTTTTGTCATAACTTCTGCATACAGAGACCGTTTGTGGCACCAGAATCAGGAGGACGAGCTCTATCTAGTCGTTCAAGTTTGAACCAGTTCTGAGCACTTTCATTTTTGAGCATTTTACGACACTTGGGACATGAGCCCCTGATCACGCCTCCCCATTGGGAAGCTTTTGGACCCCAAAAGCCTTCAACTACCTGTTAAAGAGGTGAGGGTACAGCTTCCTCACTCTGTCCACCTCCATCCACTTTGCCTTGTTCCGTTTGTTGCCTTTGAAACCAACTTGAACATAATCTACATTGCCCCTCCTTGAAGTGCATGTCCTTCTGTCAAGGATTGTATCTTCTTTCATCTCATCTAAGAATTCTGGCGAGAAATATTCTATATATGGCAATTGAACAACACTTTCATGATCAGCGATCAAAGGAGGTTCATACAAACGTAAGTTCTCCACATTAACAACAGAATAAATTTGCATGTAGGAAGGCAAATCTAATTGAATAGCATTATTTCCAACCTTCTTGAGGATTTTGAATGGACCATAACGAATAGGCTTCAGCTTTTTACCTTCTCCTTGCATCCTTTCCTTACTAATGTACAGCCATACCTCATCCCCTTCTTGAAACTTGTGATCGACTCTATGCTTGTCGTGTCTTTCCTTGTACTTGCCTTGACTCTTCTCAAGCTGTTCTTGAATTTGCTGATGTATTTGTTGAATTCTTTCAATGAATGAACGAGATTTGTCAATATCACTATGTCCCTCAATGGCAACATCTTTCTCAAGAATGAAATCAAGAGGTGATTTTGGCAAGTAACCAAAACAAGCTTCAAACGGTGAGGTGTTTGTGGAAGAGTGCTTGGCACGGTTGTAAGTATGTTGTATGTAGTGTAAATGTATATCCCAAAGCTTGGGATGCTTGTTGCAATATCCTCTCAAGAGGTGCACAATGGTTCTGTTTACAACTTCGGTTTGTCCATCTGTTTGCGGATGGAAAGAAATACTTTTCTTCAACTTTGTGTCCATCATCTCCCATAGGTTGGACCAAAAATTCCCCACAAATTTGGAATCCATGTCACTAATAATGGAAGTAGGCAAACCAAAATGAGTCCATACATGATGAAAAAATAATTCAGCAGTGTGTTCAGCAGTTATAGTTTTCTTACAAGGCATAAGTATACACATTTTGTTGAAATGATCAACTACTATATATAAATAATCATGTTGCTTTCTAGATTTTGGCAAACCTCCTACAAAATCCATAGAGATGCTCTCCCATGGTCTAGAAGGTACCGACAAAGGAGTGTACAAGCCAAGCTTCCTATTACTAGGCTTTCTTGTAGCACATAATGAACAACCTCTTATGAACCTTGAAACAGAATCTACCATGCAAGGCCAATAACAATACCTCTGTAGATGTGCAACTGTTTTTCTTACACCAAAATGGCCAGCAATAAGAGAAGAATGAGCTTCTCTTATGACATTTATTCTCTCCCCCTGTGGTATACACAACTTTCCCAAATGAAACAAAAAATTGTTATGCATCTGATAGTCATTTTCCTCTACATGATTCCCTTTATTCAAGTTAGCATACACATCTTTAAAGTCGTCATCAGATGCATACTGTTCTATGTAACTATCATGTACAATGGAATCATTCTTAAGTAAAGTAGCAACACCAATAATAGGCCTTGAAAGCATATCAACAACTTTATTCAGAGTACCTTTCTCATACCTTATTACAAAATGGAACTGTTGTAAGAAGCCCATCCATCTAAAGTGTCGTGACTATTGTAACTTTCTTTGTGATTGCAAGTACTGTAAGGGCTGATGGTCGGTATGTATAACAGGTTCTTTGCCCATCAAATAGTGTTTCCATTTTTTGATGCTTTGTACCAATGCATACAACTCCTTATCATACGTAGGATAATTTACAACAACACCATTAAAAGTTTCAGAATGAAAAGCAATAGGCTTACCATGCTGTAGAAGAACTGCACCCATGGCATAATCACTAGCATCAGTTTGTATCTCAAATGGCTATCTCAAATCCGGTAATGCAAGGACCGGAGCTGAACTAATCTTCTCTTTCAAAGATTCGAAATCTTTTTGTTGCTTTCCGCCCCATTGGAAAGCACGCTTCGCACTTGTTACTGCATGCATAGGAGCTGCTATAGAAGAGAAGTTAGAGATGAACTTCCTCCAATATTGAGCTGCACCCAAAAAACTTCTTACCTCTGTAATGGATTTGGGAGTAGGCCACTTCACAATAGCCTCAATCTTAACAGGATCAATTCTCAAAGAACCTCCTCCTACTATGTGTCCCAAATAAACCAAAGATGTCTTTCCAAATTCACACTTTGACATTTTAAGAAATAACTGATTCTTCTTCAAAACATCAAGTACTTTCCTAACATGCATGACATGATCTTCTCTAGACTTTCTGAAAATTAAGATGTCATCTAAGTAGACAATAACGAAATCATCAAGAAAAGGATGGAAGACATCATCCATTACCCGCATGAAAGTTGCAAGTGCATTGCACAAACCAAACGGCATCACAAGCCATTCAAAGAGTCCTTGTTTGGTTTTAAATGTTGTCTTCCAAATGTCACTTTCT
>APFE030572212.1:0-17431 GCA_000404065.3 Pinus taeda
TTTCTATGCTTTCTCGTAGGCGAAATAATGCACCCACGCCCCTCGGCCCTAATCTCCTTCCATCCCTAACAATTTCTCAATGATAGAATTGTCAATTAAAATGAAGCTTATAATTCCAAATATTTGGATTGTTTGAACAAATGAATTGAAAGGCATGAAGTGAAGTTTGACATGCTATGTGAATTAGTTTTGGCTTCTCATCTATAGATTTTAATTGGGTTTGCACTAAGCAACCATGAAATTAAAAACCCTTAATAAACACTTGATTTTTAATAAAAGATTTTCTAATATTATGTAAAATAATTCTGATATTAAATTAATTTTAAAATATATACTAACCAACCTAGATCCATTTTAGCTTCGGATCTACTAAGTATGAAGAGGGATCAAATCTCTCGAGATTTTGCAACGATATTCGAAATGGTTGGAGGTTCTGCAAACGGTTACTCTTTTCTTCAATTTTCCCCTTATTGGTGAAGGATAGATGGAACTTGCCTTGGTATCACGCTTAAGGATAGACAAGCAAACCACATTGTTGCATTAGTTAAATACATTAAATAATTTAAACAAATATTATATATGAAGTAAAATTTATTAAATTTTAAATTGATTGAGAATGGAAAACTAAATAGACACCAAATTTTATGGAAACATTCTCAAAAAAATCTTACAATATTGTTAGAATCATGAAACACTGAGAGAAGTGGTGGTGTCTAAAAACACTATTGCTCAGATCCCACTGTTTAACATGAGGTTTTTAGGTGTTTAAATAGACTACATTAGAGATTAATACCATGGATTCTCATAAACCTGGAGTTAGAAAACCTCTAATAACTTGACACTGAAGTTTCCCAGAACCTAACTATATTAAGTATTAATTATTATCTTATTTTAATTTTAAATTAATTTGATCAAAACAACATAACATTACACGTACATAAATTACATTTTACGAACATCGTTGCCCATTTATTGAATTGTAGACAACAGCATATTAGTGCAAAGAGAAAAATGGTAGTGTTCCCAGTAAGCCATTAAACTCTTCAAATCCGTATCTATATAAAATATTTATTATTATTATTATAATTTTAATTTTATTTTAATAATTTACTAATTCCCATACAACATAAAATTTACAACATCAATTGTTATACCTAAACTCTTCAAAAACACGCTCTCCATATAATAAATTTTCATTATTATACTGAAAATATAAATAAGCTTAAACTTAAAAATGGTTTTATTTAATTTATTTTATTACATTATAATGTATAATACATAATATTTAAAGTATAAATTATAACACATTTTAATTTTTAATTTTAAAAATTTATAATTTATTTTTAAAAAATAAATACATATATATATATGAAGTGTCCAATCTCTACCGAACACCTGACAATAACATTTTGCCAATCTTGGACATTAATATACCGCTTTGCATGTCAACAAACGCAATCCTGGAATTTGACGTCCCACAGGACGTATTTTTGGTTTTTGGACGTATTTGACGGGAGTGGAAAAAATTTCCACGTCAAATTCGACGTGTGATATACCTTGCAAACCGTCAAAACGACGTCTACTTCCAGAAGTGAAACGTAGAAATTTATAATACCTTATTTATTTGGTTGAGCCCAGCAAGGTGCGGTAGTACACAACGCAGTTTAAACTTAAACGCTTCACTGTCCCACTACCTACTACCTAGTACTTACCATTAACTATCCAGCTACAATCTGTCGCTCAAATTTAATCCGACAAGACTTGCAATTCAATTCATGTATGGTGACTCACTCACGGTCACCTCCCGGTCCGTGCCGTGTTCTTTCCGCGACTTTGAAGAGTTGCCCTATGTTCAATTCTGCAATAGTTTGCGAGTGGATTATCCAGTCTAAACACGTAGAAGCTCGCAGAAACTATCTTTACTAGTTCGTTTTATGAGCGTGTTACTGTAAAAATGCAAACATTATAGCCAATTAGCGTTTTATGCTGGTGAATCGCAACGTTGCAGAAAAAGTTTCTTCACATTCGGCGATTTCTGCACATTCGGCTTTGGTGCAGTGGTGCTCCTCTCTTGCGGATTGACCGTGTCTGAGTGGAATCTATGAGCAAACTTGGATGCTCAACAAATCAACTCTCCACTTCCAGTTTCACAGGTAACATTCCAAATTGCTAGTCTCGATTTTGACTGCACATACTACAATAAATTTATAACATAAAATTTTGAACAATACAAAAGCTTTTAGCCAATATCTGTATATATTTCAAGTAGATCAGATAACTTTAACAAAATGTACAGTTGAGGGGCCGTTCATTACAGTTGCCATGCGGTCATGAACTTCAAGAAAAACAAAAAATAACTATGCCATTGCCCTACCCTATATTCATTTGTACTACTATGACCACAGTGACGGGGGGCGAACATTTCTCTAGTTATGAAAAGTCGAGATCAAAACTTTGCATCTACATTGCTTTCCAACAAAAATGGAGTTGGATCACCTGATAAGCATTTCATAGAGCTGTTAACAATGAAGTCACGCAGATGACATACACTTACAGCATTAGATGTAAAATTCCCTAGGCAGCCTGTACCGACGTTGATGCTGCTGACTTCAGTATCACTTCATGTTTCTCCTGTGCAATGGGCTCTGAGAAATATATTTCATCGCAGTAACTCAGATTCAAAACCACTACATTTAGGCTCCCCAAATATGCATCAACACACAGCCCAGGATTCTCTTTCAATTGAAGCTTGCTTCCCAATCTCCATATGAACTCGGCAGAAAAAGGTATCGGTCCTGTCAGCAAATTTCCACTCAAATCCATGTTATAGATATGAGGAAGGCTACCCAAGTTTCTTGGAATGGTACCCAGAAGCCTATTCCTATCCAGAGCCAAATAGGTCAGATTCTTTAACTTACCCATGGTTTCAGGAATCCTCCCAGCGAGGTTTGCATTGGACAGCCCAATACTTTCCAACCCACTTAATTTGTCCCAGAAATCAGGTATCAATCCACCCAATGGATTGCCACTGAGATGAATATCTCTCAAACCTGGCATTCTTCTCAGAAACGATGGAATTCCCCCAGAAAAATTGTTATAGCTTACATCTATCATCAGCAAACCTCCCAACTGCCCCAAACTATCTGGCATAATGCCACTTAATTTATTCAAGCTCACGTCTAGTTTCGACAGCTTCTTAAGTTTTCCAAGCTCTCTAGGAACCTGCCCATCAAGCCTGTTTCTACTCAAATCCAATATAACCAAATCCTGGAGCTCACCAACATCACTAGTAATCGAACCATTGAACAAATTCCCACTCAGAACAAGCTGTTGAAGTCCTTTCAAACGCCCAATCTCGGCAGGAAGAGCTCCTCCAACATTTGTCCCTGTTAAAATGAGTCTCTTTAGTCTTACCAGATTTCCAATATCAGCGCTCAGGATTCCATACAGAGAGGGATTATCTTGGAAAACGAGCTCTTGAAGATGGCTTCCTAAAGTCCATATATATGGAGGAATAACAGTGAGTTGAGCATCAAAGGTGAAACATTTGTAGAAGAAAAGCTTCCTCAGGAGAGGGAACTTTAAAATCGAAGGGCTAAAGGAAGCATTCCTGCCACAGATGGGATTATTGGAGTACTCTGAAACCCATCCAAGATTAATTTCTACAATGTGCCATTCCTTGTCTTTGTCAATGTCGCAAACGATTCCATGAGGCTCACCCGTACATAGATTATCTGGATAAGAGGATTTCCAGTTTATTTCTGGATTAATGGCTTCCAGGACTTCGTATACTGCTGCTTCTTCGCTGCTATCCAGTGCAGGTTCACCATAGTTCTCTGCAAGGGCAAGGGTTATGATTACTTTCGTGTCAAAATTTTCTATAATTTTACAATTTGCCAAACAATCTTTCCTTGCAAGTTTACAATTTTACAATTTCCCAAACAATTTTTCCATGTAAATTTACAATACTTTTTGGAATCAAACCTCCGTTTAACTCTATGCACTTAAGCATTTCGGATGGTGGGTAACAAAGTCCTTACCATTTCCCTATAAAATTTTAAGTGGGACTCACATGGCTGAGAACTTGCTTCCACACTAGTAAGTGGGATACCAGTGTTCTGCTCCAATTTTTGGTGTGTGACCTGCAAATATTGTCACTACTCTACCACTCAAGCTAGTACTGTATGATTCTCAAACTTACATTATCTTCTGAAAAATAATCATTTTGAGATGACACCCTAAAATAATATTTGCAAATAAAAATAGTTTGATTCAATAAAATTAAAGAGATGTGGCTATGTCCATCTCTGATCCACAGATGGGGATAATGAATATAACCAATAAAATTCTCAGCAGCAGCAGCAGCATTATAAATTTTGATGGGGATTGCTTGCATTTGTGCGGAACAGGGGAAATTCAGAGTGACCTCTGACATAACAAATTGTTCTCATACTTAACAGGAACTTTGTCGGAAGTTAAAGGTCTAGCTTGTTATTTAGAGTTTTGACCATACTTCTGAGAATTTTGCTTAGAGACATGAGTGTGGAACTTTCGAAAAAAACAGGGTAAAAGACTGAACTTTGCCTACAGTGCCCTCAGCGAAGATGGGAAGAGTTGATTGTCTCTTGTATAGGGCCGCTCGCATGTGCTCAACGAAACTTCAAACTTCGCTGCGGCCCCTCTCTGTCACTTATGGTTTTATCCCGGCATACCAAAACATGTAGCTCAAATTCAATAATGGCTGACGTACAAAAGTAATACATTGACCAGACTTGATAAGTTAGAACACTCGAGCTTGGGACTGTAGAAATGAATGCCGTCATGGCGTAATTGTAGTTCTTAGGCTTCTCACTTTAGTTTTTTCGATCAAGAGTTTTCGTACTTGTGTGATAAGTCATAGTTAGGTCATTGTTAGTATAAATTTTTAGGTAGAATTTAGAGTGCTAGTTTAACTCACTGTTTGCTTTTTTTATGGAAATTTTGCTAAATTCACTCCAATATATAATATTACCACCAGCAAAAAAAACTACTCCCTTTGGGGTCCTTTGCCACATATTACCCCCTAAGATCTTTGTGAATCTTTTCAAATTACTGTTTAAACTTTATACGGTTTAATATATAGATTTTATTCTATTTAATATATAAATTTTACACTGTTTAATATATAAATTGATAGTGTTGGAGTCTCTGTTTGGTGTGTCGCATATTTGGGATGCAAATTCTAGTAGGCTGAAATTCATTTTCAGATATATTTATGTTCTGCTTATTTATTCTACAATGTTTTCCATTGTTATATTCATTTTTGATTTAATGAATTTTAGTTTATATATATATTTTATACAGGTGGTCACAAACCTACAAATGTCTCAAAAGAGAAAGATACAAGTTACAATTGGGGAAATGTATGGATGGACAAAAGGGAAAACTTCTAAGACTCAACAGAATTCAAAAACACTTGAAGAAACCCATAATGCTCATGTGGAATAACAATTACATGAAATTTTTGGAAGTTCTTCTGAACATGATGTAGATGAAGAAACAAATGAAGTTGAAGAAGAGGTTGGTGATAATTCAGAAATGAAAGTGCAAACAAAAAGACAATTTCGCATGGAATGGTTAAATAAGTTTGTTTGGTTGAATTATGTGAGGTTTGATGATAAAATAACTATGAAGTGTAAGTATTGTGAGAAGTATAGGATGAATAGACCATGGGATTTAGGGAATGGTTGCACCACATTACAACATGATGCTCTTGTTACTCATGAAAAATCACGGGCGCATAAAGATGCTAAGGAAAGATGGATTAATGCATTAGAGGGAAAGTTGAAACCAATTCCAGATCATATTAGACAGATGAGAGATGCGAATAAGGAAAGAGTGATTTCTACAATGAAAATATCATATTTCACTTGTCAAGAAGATTTATCTCTATCAAAGTATGAGAAGCTTTGCAAATTTCTAATGGATGCAAAAACTCCAAATATGCCAAAGTCTCAAGAGTACTCCTCATACACTAATCGTAAGTCTGCAAATGATTTTATATATTGCATATCAAAACATCTTGAACAGATTCAGATAAAAAATATGTTGAAAAGTCCTTTCTTCTCATTGATGGTTGATGAAAGCACTGATCGAACCTTAGAGCAACACCTTGTTATTTATGCAACATATTTAGACTCAAAAGGTCTCGGGCCACCTATCTCGCAGTTTATGAAGCTCAAAGATGTAGTAGATGGAAAAGGAAAAACAATATATGATAGTGTCAATCAATTAATAGATGTTAGAGGCCTTCAGTATAAAGATTTGATAGTTGTTTCTACAGATGGAGCTAAGTAATGATTGGACATGAAAATGGCTTTGTTTCATTTTTGAAAAAGAACAATCCAAACCTTATTACAGTTCATTGTGTGGCTCATCGTGAGCCTTTAGCAGCAGCAGATGCTTCTAAGAAATTCCCTGAGTTATTATTTGTTGAAAAAATTGCAAACAAAGTGTATTCATGGGTTCAAAACTCTCCAAAGAGAAATAGTGAACTTAATGATTTGCTTAGAGTCATGCAAATTGATGTTCTTGATGTTCTACAAATACATTCAGTGAGATGGTTATCCAGGGGAGAAGTTATTATAAGGCTTGTGAAGCTTATGCCAGCAATTTTAACTTTGTGGAAAAATGAAAAAAAACTGCATCTTGGTATGATAAGATGAGAATATATTCTGTCCAGTTTTGTTTACATATGCTTGCTGATGTGCTAGGGGAATTGAACAAGTTGAATATGACTTTTCAAGAAAAAAATGTAGACATTACAACTATTGGGTTGGCTCTTGAAGTAACTATAAGCACATTATCTAGATGGTTTTTGAGAAAAGAGACATTTGCAGAAGGCACAACTTATCTTTCAAAGTTTTTAAATGATTCTCAAAATGGATACATTGATATTAAAGATGAAGGGAAAGTTGTAGATAGACATGAGTTACAATACATCTCTATCTTAGCCATGGATATTGAATCCAATGAAGCAAGGAAACAATCTATGAAACCTTGTATTGAAGGTACACGAGAGTTGTCAGCAACTCACTGAAGGTTATATAGAGACTCTCATAGACTCTTTGAATGAAAGATTTCCAGACCTTCATCTTTTTAATGCAGCGAAATTGTTCAGCCCTTGTTATTATTCAGAAGAGCGTCGTAGTCGTGAGAAAAATTCAGAGCGTTGGTTTTTAAAGCTTTTTCAACATTTGCAACATACCGTATCAAGTGATGTTGGATTTGTAGCTTTATTTGATGTTAAAGCTTGTAAAAGAGAGTTGCACCCTTTTGTTGATTCATTAAATCTGGCTTGTGAGGGGTTTTCTATGAAAGAAGCATGGAAAGTCTGTCGTAACACAAAACAATGGCACAAAACCTATCCTAATATGATGAAATTATGGCAAGATGTCCTCATTATTCCTGCAAATACAGTGGATTGTGAAAGGGGATTTTCCAAGCAAAACATCATCAAGGACATTAGAAAATCGAGGCTTGGGTTGGATACACTAGATGCTCTAATGAGAGTATCTTTGAATGGACCTGAATCATCTAATGTTGATTGGCACGCAGTATATGAGATATGGATAGATACAAAGTCAAGAAGGATTCTTGAGCTCTGAAAATTCTTCTAGTTTATGTTTAATGGAGGATCTATGTATTGAAATATTCCTATTGATAAAAAAAATTGTAGTTTCTCCAGAAAGTTTGACTTTTAATGAAGTATAATAACTATTTATTATTGCATAACTTTTCTGTGTTTTCTCTAGATGATTTATTTATAGTCCAAGATTTATTTATAATCTCACTAGATAATTTATTTATAGTCCATGGATTGTAAGTTTTTTGCAAAGATTTTATTGTTTAAATGGCCCCACCATAAATCTGAGCTATAAATATGATAGACTGCAAATCTGTAATTTCAATCTAACAAGAATCATTATAAACAACAGTGATTATCAGCCTCCATTTGATGACTTATTGTGTGCTGTGGAATAAATTTACAAAAATTATTAAAATAGAATTTTCCGTGACACTCACATATTTAGTAAAAACGTAAAACGAAGGGTAAAAAAAATACAAAAACGTCATCAAATTTTAATTTGACAGGCAAAAAGAATTTGAAATTCCAGGCCTGATCAAAAGTCATACCGAATCACACCGTTAAATGTTTGTCATCACTTGAAAAGATAGAGTTGTTTTTGCTATTCATAATTGTACCATCAAATTTGTACTTCACCATTTTAATCATATGCAGTATTGACCCAAAAAAGAATGTAAAAAAAAAACATTTTTTTAAGATTATTTAGAGTTTTAAAATAGATGTCTTATTTTGCATTTCCACGAAATGGTTAAACTTCATAATTATAGTTATATTAATTTATCCCTATACTGTTAAAAAAAAATAGATATGGAAGTTGTTTGGAAAATATATTTATAATTTATTAAAAAAAATATTTAAAATGATATTTTGTCAATTTTAGTAAATATATAATATAATTTGTTATATGATATTACATTTAATTTTAACTATTTAATTGAATTTATACTTTAAAAAAAAAAATTTAATTTAATTATTTATTATATATTAATTAATATTAGTTGTATTTATAATTATGTTATTATAATAATTATATGTGCATATATATGAAATAGTCAAAAGATCTTAGTTTAAGTGGTTTGGTGAACAATTTACTTCTATAACTACATTTTGTTCATAGCATTTTGAAATAGATATGTCTCGTGTAATAATGACAACCACTCCTTCAAAATTAAGACTCTTTAATTCAAATTATAGCTATACTTTAATATTATTATATTCCTTGATAAGAGTAACCTTCGAGGTTAATTATAGGATTGGGGGACGAGCTCGCCACCTTGTTGCAGAAAGCTCAATAAATCACAAGGGTGGCATGGCCATCCCCATGCATGCACAAGCATGTGGCTAGTTAATTTGGAAGGTAGTATGGAATACGATGATAAGAGGGTTTTGGGTTTGTGCATCTGGTTGTAGTGAGACGAGAGGGGGGAAATCCAAGCCCCTCGCTGCAGGAGGAATGGCCTAAAGAAAGTTGGAGTAGTGTGAGGTTTGTTAACACCCTTTCACTATCAATTCTCGAAATATTTGTTGTGTTTATTAGAGTGAATTCTCTAATAAATATGTTTGGGTGAATGCTCTACACTGGAGCGGAGGGATCCTAGTCACCAAAATGTAGCACGGAGGGGAGGATAAATTATTGCAGCAGGTCACAGCTCTTGGGGTGATCCCCATGCATTCAACACACTTGATTATACTACAACCCTCCAACCTTTGCATCTGGCATCCATCTCGACCAACTGGTCCTAGGTAACTCTTTACTCCATTCAAATCTTTGTCGATCTTTATATTAGATTTTTGTATAGCTTTTGGTGTTTGAAACTGCGTGTGACAGGAAGAGCTCATGGTAGCACATGGTCGTTGATGGTGTTGCCTCATCCCCATCACATGCAAACTATCTAGTCGTGCATTCAGTCACTCAATATGGGGGCTTGGATTGTCCTACTTATATCGACATTAGAACTCAATTTCAAAATATTTGTAACAATACCAACCTTTTTAACATGTCAATCAAAGCCATTACAACTTTTGTGGCTTCAAATGACACCTGGAGCACAAGTGCTTCGGGAGATAGAGAAAGCTTCCTAGAGACAACCTCTGGGTTGATTGTAGACCAGTGCCTAGGACATCTTAAATAGAGGAGTGCATGGAAGATTATCTGTGAGGGGGTTTTTGGAGCACTTCAATTGTCACATAATAAAAAATATAATGAAAATGGCTTGCTTCAATAGGCCTTAATTAAGGTAGACTCAAGCCAACACATGGATCCAAATGTGGGGGGTATATCAGGGCAATCTCAAAGAGAAATGTCTTCTTCTGGTGTCCGACACACAACAATGAGATAACTTAATATTGAAGTTGTAGTGATGGTGGAAAGGAGGAGAGGAAGGAGGGAAATAGATGCAAAGGGATATAAACAAAAAGAATCCTCAAAAACCATGTTCCAGTAGAAATATGTAAGAGGAAGGAGGTGAAATGGTGGAAACAACAATATGGTAATTAAGGTTTCATGCTAGATATAACATGGGTATCATTAGCACCAAATAGCATGAGTAAATATGGGCTCACACAGGTACTGTGGATTAATCTAATAACACAAATAAATATGAAATTATTAAAAGTACTGTAGGCTACTGAATAACACAATTAAATTTGTTATATAACTCAAGTATTGTTCTCTATTTAGCAGCCTAGATAAATCCATAAATCAGGTAGAAACCAACAACTTCATTACACTATTTCAGAATTGGGAAAACACAAATTAAATGAGATCTACCAAGAGGAAACATGCTACACATTGGTCATGCTTGGAATCACTAGGGAAGTTTCATTAATACTTAGAGGGTCCAAATAACCAATCCATAAAATTCAACACAACAGCAGTCAAATCCCCCATGAATAAGAAAATAGAACCAAAAGTGGCATCTTAGAATTCAGACCCTGCAGGTGCGAAATTATGGAACCTTGAATAAGTGTTTCTTTCCCCTATTTATAAGAAGAGGGGGAGCTTGGGTTAAAATTACAAAAATGTCTTAGCCAGAGCTCGAGCTGTCCTGCTAGACTAGTTGTCTTGACCTATGTAAGGCGTTATTTCCCAAAACGATTACAATTGGGATTTGATCCCTTCTTGGAAATAAATGGAAATTGAAAAACTAAAAAGAAAACTAGACGATGATGGAGGAATGGTCCCTTCTGTTGTTCCTGTGAATGGCCTCTAGTTAAGCCATATCTCTATAGTGTGCATCCCTCTACTGCTTAGCCAGTTTCCATCCATTCTGCCTTAATTGCTTGATTAGTTCTTTCTATGAAGTCGATTGGAGCCCCACGATGAATCATTAAGCGTTTTGAGCCCCCCATAGTAGTACACCACCGCACCATACACTTATTCAATGTTGGAGCTATCGACCGTTCCGTGTTTAAAAACTCTGTATGATGCTCCTGGTCTACCTGGGGATGCGTTTACGATGCAACAAGAAGTCCTTCGGGTGTGGGCTTTTATCACTAAAATATTACAAAACATACACGTTTTGATTTCCTCTTAGGTCCCTTTTGGTATGGCCCCTTTTTTTTAATTCCTTCATATGGCCAAGGGTTGCAACCAAGTGCTGAGTCCTCGAGCACTAAGACCTTTAGACTCCTATCCGGGAGATTCTTTCATTTTTTTATATGAAATATTACAATTCGACGTTTTTAGAGGGTTTCCACTGTTATTTCCCCATGAACCCTGTGATGGCTGATCCGCGGGGTCGGGCCCACTGAGAGTATCGCAATCGCACTGTGGGAGGGGAAGGGCCTTTTACTTTCTTTCTCAACACTGATTGAGTGTTTGGACGCGGGGGCTTTATAGGCCAGATCACATAATATATCGCATCCAGGAGGATCCCCACTTATTGCAATCGCAAGCCTGAAAGGAACTTAGGGGGAAGAGAGACTTTGCTATGTGTGATCACCGATTTCTGATTTGTAGGGGGTGATGTCATCACTTCCATGTGTCACCCTGTGAGTGGTGACGTGTGTCACCCAAAAATGCCCCTATGGGACCCCTGAAAATGTTGAATTTGAATGCCACGTTCCTCCGTAAATTTGTAATATAACTCAGGTATTGTTCTCTATTTAGCAGCCTAGATAAATCTATAAATCAAGTAGTAACCAACAGCTTCATTACACTATTTCAGAAATGGGAAAACACAAATGAAATGAGATTTACCAAGAGGAAACATGTTGCACATTGATCATGCTTGGAATCACCAAGGAAGTTTCATTAATACTTAGAGGGTCCAAATAACCAGTCCATAACATTCAACAGAACATCAGTCAAATCCCCCATGAATAAGAAAATAGAACCAAAAGTGGCATCTCAGAATTCAGACCCTGTAATTGTGAAATTCCAGAACCTTGAATTAGTGTTTCTTTCCCATATTTATAAGAAGAGGGGGAGCTTGGGTTACAATTACAAAAATGTCTTAGCCAGAGTTCCAGTTGTCCTGCTAGACTAGCTGTCTCGGCCTATGTAAGGCGTTGTTGCCCAAAACGATTACAATTGGGATTCGATCCCTTCTTGGAAATAAATGGAAATTGCATAGCTAAAAAGAAAACTGGAGGATGATGGAGGAAGTGTCCCTTATGCTGTTCCTGTGAATGGCCTCTGGTCAAGCCACATCTCTCTCGTGTGCATCCCTCTGTTGCTTAGTCGGTTTCCATCTATTCTGCCTTAATTACCTAATTTGTTCGTTCTCTGAAGTTGAGTGGAGCCCCATGTTGAATCATTAAGTGCTGCCAAGCCCCCCATACTAGTACACCACCGCACCATACTCTTATTCAATGTCGGAGCTGCCGACCCATCCGTCTTTAAAATCTATGTATCATGCTCTTGTTCTGCCTAGGGATGCGTTTACAATGTAACAAGAAGTCCTTTGGGTGCGGGCCTTTATCATTGAAATATCACAAAACAGGTGTGTTTTGATTTCCTAAGCCCCTTTTGGTATATCCCCTTTATGTTATTTCCTTCATATGACCAGGGGTTGCGACCAAGTGTTGAGTCCTCGGGGCGCTAAGGCCTTTAGGCTCCTGTCTGGGAGCTTCTTTCCTTTGTTATATGAAATCTCGTACTTCGGTGTTTTTAGAGGGTTGCCACTGTTATTTCCCCATGAACCTCATGATCACCAATCCACGAGGTCGAGCCCATCGGGAGTATCACAATCGCACTGTGGGAGGGGAAGGCCCTTTTACTTTCTTTCTCAGCGCTGGCCAACTGTCCGGACGTGAGGGCTTTATAGGCCAAATCACATAATATATCGCATCCGAGAGGATCCTCGCTTATCGTAATTGCAAGCCTGAAAGGAACTTGGGCGAAAGAGAGAATTTGTTGTGTGCAATCATCAATTGCTAATTTGCATGGGGTGACATCATCACTTCCACATGTCACCATGTGAGTGGTGACACAAGTCACCCAGAAATGCCCCTATAGGACTCCTGAAAATGCTGAATTTGAACGCCACGTGTCCTCAGTACTGCCACGTCAATGATGACGTCAACTTCCATGTCATACATACGGGCCAATGCGATTGCACCACATGGCCCCTTGGAGGAGAGAGAAAATGGCCCACCCGACCTTGGTTTTTTCATGAATTCCTTTGTTAAAGAGAATTGGCCCCTCCCGAACGATTTAACACTGTATCGCAAATCAACGAGATCACAAGGATTTTATAATGGTAGCCCCTTTACTCCATCGATTGACGATATCGCGGGATTACGAGATTCATTGTGCCCGGGGCCCCCGACCTCTGAAAACCCGTACCACCACATGGAGGAGAGACAAAGGGCCACCTATCCCTGTTTTTGCATGCATTTCTTTTATTAAGCCTTTTTGGCGATCCCCGACGATTTAACATTATATCGCAAATTGGCAATAACGCAAGGTTTTGGAATGTGCGAGCCTACGATGTTGTGGGATGTGAGATCGTGGGACTGCGATATAGCGATATTACAGGATGCGGTATGCGGGACTTGCAAGATGTAGGATTGCGGGATGTGGGACTGCCCCTGACCTTCAATATGTAATAAACAACTCCGCTTAGACCCGTTGATAGACGATTTGCGATTGTGATTGGCTCATGGTCCTGCAATTGCGATTAGATCATGGTCCTCCGATATGCGATTTGCCTTTGTATTTGGTCATTTCCTCCTTGTCTTCTAGCTTTCCACAGGTAACTTCAACATGCCATATCTTATGTTCCAGAGGTTCATTTTCAGACTTCCATATACCGTTGGAAATCTCTTTCTGAGCACTACACAATGGAGAGGGTCTAATTAAGCTCTGATAGCTCTTATGGCTTTCGAAATGGCTTCAACCTTCATTGTTTTTTTTCACTCTAGGCAACTGATAACTTTATAAAGTAGTGAGTGACAACAACAACAATATACTCAATATGAGTTTAACATGTCACTTGCGGGAATTGAACTTGAGTGTGGAGGATAGAAATCATTCCTCCCAAACACCCAAGATAAAATCAATTCACAAACATGTTAACTTATCAAAATATGAAAATTTATGAGATTTTCTCCCTAATATTTTTGAATAAAAAAATTAAATTCTAAAGCAAATAAACTTATTCTTTACTATTTCTATGAAAGGTAGGATAGAACAAAGTTGGTCTATGAAGAATAATAATCGTCAATATCAATTAACTTTTTTACTTTGATATTTTATTTATTGGAGGCAAGTGTAAATATCATAATTGATCCCAAGGAAAGTCGTGAGGCAACTATCAATTAACATTTTTTTAAATTTGATATCTTATTTATGGGTGGCAGGTGTGGTGGGATCATATTTGATCCCAAGGAAGTCATGAAGTAATTTTTATTTGGGGATTAGGTGAATATTTCAATAATCAAGTAGAGGCATTGGTAGTGTGTCAAAGACTAAGGATTCTAAGCTAAAGATAGATTAGGTATATTTTCGTAATAAGGAATTCATCGATCATTATCAAGCGTATGTGAAATCATACAACCCCTAAGGATTTTAAATTCAAAAGGATCATCTATACAATCCAAATAGAAGTGAGGAGCTTTGAATCAGTAGATTTTTTCCAAGTGTTAAGGACCTTTGATAGGAACACGGATCAAAGCAATCTTCTAGGTGTTAGATCAATAAGGATAAATAGGGGAATTATTTTGTTATCCCATATCCCATTGAACCAAATTTAATATCCATAGCAAAGGGTTAAACACCTAATCACAATGGAGAACACATGTTGAGACAGGTGATTGTATTCATTCATTTCAAAGAGATGGGAATTGACAACCTTGAGTGCTTTGATACCTTCATACATATCTGACATGATGGTGATGTAGGCTCAATAATTGGATAAAATTATTTACAAAGATGTCGAGGGGTATACTTTGAGATTTTCATTTGGTTCTTTTCATTTTTAAATGCATTGGGCACAAGGGTGAATGTGTCTCCAAGGGACTTGGCCTCTTCCCTCCAACACTTAGTTATTGGAGTGAGGCAATTTCCACTAAGATGATGCTTTAGGGGATTTGTTATCAAGCTTGGGGTATGGAATCATCGCTTGATTTAGGATTGGCTTGGTTCTTTCTAAAGTTTAGATCATTGTAAATTTTGGAGGGTTTAGATTTGGAATAAGATGACCAGTCATAGTGACTCTAGTCGTTGCTTCTTGTGTAAGTCCTTAGACTTATGCCATACCTAGAGAAGGAATAAATTCCTCCTCATATATATAATTAGGTAGAAATTTCTCTCTCTCTCTTTCTCTCTCGTTTTAACCATAGTTGTAAATATTTTATTGAAAATTTTGCATTTGGGGTGTATAGTTACATTAGAAATTCAAAAAGGTGTAACCCAACTCTTGCAGAAGCCCAATGCTCTAGTTGCCATAGACATGGGTAGAAATTTATATACAAAATTACAACAGTATATATATTGTTTGTATAAACTCGATAAAACATCCCAAGAAGCAGAACTAGATGAACTTTCATAGTAACAAATATTATCTAGGGCGTTCAGCGTTATTCTAGGAAGGCACTTATTTCTATGCTAAAGTAGGGGCATTTAAATATGGAAGAAGGGATCCTTCCATGCTTACAAAGTGAGTGGTTGAAATAGAGGAATGGATACCTCCACTAGAAGCCAATTGCATTTCTTTGATTTGTTCATAAATACTAGTAATCTGATCCTCCAATTATTTGAATCTCTGATTATTTTTCAACGAGAATATCCATGTTGGTGGAGACAAATGATGTCATGTGCCCAACCTTGAGCTACATATGCAACATAACGTTGCAAAGTACCTTGGATTCAAACTCCTCAAAAGGAAGGGGCTTGTGATAGGACATACCAAGGATAAGAGGGTGGGAAGAAAATTCTCAGCTAATAGAAAAATCTACCTTGCTTGGACCCCCATGAATAAACCAAAAATTGCCAGGAATAAAGGCTTGTTATATAATGAAACAACTTAGCCTCTTCCAGGCTTCTGATTTCCTAAAGAAAGCAAAGTAAGGCTCTACACTTTTATTGGCAATAAAATAGAAATCCAATGAGCTTTGCAGGATTAATCAGGACCTCACTAGGAATTTAACAGAGTTCCTACCCTCTAGAGAAACAAATTTAATTATATTATTAATTTCCTAGAGGAATTGAATTAACCAAGGAGTTGAAAAAACACTCAAAAGTTTCCTTACCTAGCTTTCTTCGATTCCATTGTGGGTGTAAATCCCCTAACCTTTTGTTGACAAAGCACACTAGCTATAACAATCCACCCTCCTCGATCTATCACCAAGCCAAACAATGTGAGAATGACATCTAATCCACCAATTTGCAACCCAGTGCCACCACCTTGTGTCCTTGAAACCAATAAAGAGTCCCTACCCCAATTTCCATATTTTTGACATGAATTCACACAGTAAAAGTACTATTTTCTATCCCCTATCACCATTATTAGCAATTGAGGTAACCAAATCCACATAGTTATGGACTACAACCACCTTTTGAACACTTGGTTTAATATTAAATCCTGACAAGGGGTCCCACGCCTTGGCTCTCTTGTATCTCCCGTACCCTCTTAATCTTGCATGCAACCAACAACCATATTTCTCTACCACGACCACCCAACACTCTTATGAAACGAAGTGATAAGTCATCACCTCATTCACCATAAGGGAGGCCACATCAAATTGAACTAGCTTATTTTCCATTTGATCTGCAATGACATTATTATTCTAGAGGACGTGCCAAATAGTGTACTCAAATTTTTTTTAAATCCTTCTAATCTGCTGAAGGATTTAGTTTAGAGCCATGTGATTTGAGGAGGAGCCAACAAAGATGTGGCCAAGAATGATTTTCAAATCTCCCACTATGACTAGTTTTTGAATGTGGTTAGAAGGAGCTAAGTTAGGGCCTTGGAGCAATGCATATCCTTCCACATATTGTTTGAGGCCTTACTAAGACTATAAGAATAGGGAATTTCTATGTTTTTTCTTAGGCAAAAGAATACACCCATGCCTCCGGCCGTAAGCTCTTGCCATCCCTAGCAATTTCTCATTTGAATGATAGAATTGCCAATTAAAATGAAGCTTATAATTCCAAATATTTGGATTGTTAGAAAAAATGAATTGAGAGGCATGAAGTGAAGTTTGGCATGCTATGTGAATTAGTTTTGGCTTCTCATCTATAGATTTTAATTGAGTTTGCACTAAACAACCATGAAATTAAAAACCCTTAATAAGCACTTGGTTTTTAATAAAATATTTTCTAATATTATGTAAAATAATTTTGATATTAAATTAATT
>APFE030572212.1:17715-28723 GCA_000404065.3 Pinus taeda
ACTTATGTCGTTTCTTTTACCTTTTCTCTCTTTCTATTTTTAATGTTCTTTTATATCTACCATAATTTTTTAAATTTTATTTTTTTATATCATAATTAATGTTGTTTTCAAATCATAATAGCTTTTGTCATTCTTTTGTTTTTTCTCTCTCTTTTTAATGTTAATTTATATCTCTCTTATGTTTTTTCTCTCTCTTATGTCTTTTTTGTAAGCTTGGTAGGACTACATCTTCATTATGTCCGACTTCTCATCCCAATCGAGGGATAGCACAAGATTTTGAACCCAAGACTTCTGGTTCAGTGAGAATTATTCCAATCAACTATAGTTCACGATGACTACTAGATTTCTTCTAGGAAAAGGGGCAAAAGGGGCAGCCCGAAGGTATGGAAACCCACCTACGATATGCGTCGTCCTCACAATTGCTTAATAAGTTTAGTCTATGTAGAAAATCTACTCCATCCCACTCTGTGCATAGCATACACATGGCTGCAGTTGCAATGGTATTCGAAATGGTTGGAGGCTCTGCAAAGGGCTACTCTTTTCTTCACAATTTCCCCCCTTATTGGTGAAGGATAGTTGGACCTTGCCTTGGTATCACGCTTAAGAATTGACAAGCAAACCACACTCTTGCATTAGTTAAATACAATAAATATTATATATGAAGTGAAACTTATTAAATTTTGAATGGATTGAGAATGGAAAACTCAATAGACACAAAATATTATGGAAAAATTCTAAAAAAAGATCTTATTCTAAAAAACAATCTTATTATATTGTTAGAATCACAAAACACCTAGAGAAGGTGGTGTCTAAAAACACTATTGCTTAGATCCCACTTTTACCGGGGCAAATTAACATGAAGTTTTTAGGTGTTTAAATAGGCTACATTAGAGATGAATACCATGGATTCTCATAAACCTGGAGTAAGAAAACCTCTAGTAACTTGATAGTGAAGTTTACATGGACCTAACTATATTAAGTATTAATTATTATCTTATTTTAATTTTATTTTAAATAATTTGTCCAAAACAACATAACATTACACTGCATAAATTACATTTTACAACATTGTTGCCATATTAGATTATAAAGCACATATCAATGCAAGTAGAGAAGTGGTGGTGTTTGTAGACGCTCAAATTTACTCAAACCTATCTATATAAAGTATTTATTATTATTTTATAATTATAGTTTTATTTTAATAATTTTACTAAATCAATACAACATAATGTTTTACAATATCACTGTTACAATGAATTGTAAAACAACTCTTAATATAATAAATTTCTTAATTATAAAATATAAATAACTTAAATTTTTAAAAAATGGGGTTTTATTATTTTTTATTACTAACTTTGTAATTACACAAGTACTTAATATAAATTTAACTTTTAAATTTTAATTTTAAAAAAATTAATTTATTTTGAAAAAAATTATATATATGAAGTGTCCAATCTCTACCGAACACCTGACAATAACATTTTGCCAATCTTGAACATTAATATACCAAATCACACCGTTAAATGGAAAAGGTTTTTGTTAGTTGCTTTTGCTATTCAGAATTGTACCATCAAATTTGTACTTCTTCACCATTTTAATCATATGGAGTATTGACCCAAAAAAAAAATGTAAAACAAAACATTTTTGAAAGATTATTTATAGTTTTAAAATAGATGCCCTATTTTGTATTTCAACATAAGTACATATGGTTAAACTTCGTAATTATAGTTATATTAATTTATCCGTATATTGTTAAAAAAAAAAAAAATATTGAAGTTGTTTAAAAATATATATTTTAAATTGTTAATAAAAATTTTAAAAAATGATATTTTCTTCAAAATATTAATATTAACAATAAAAATTTATTTATATGTAATTAACTCTAACTTTTTAATTTAATATTATATAATAAAATATATTATATATTTTTTAGTATTAAATTTAGTTGTACTTTTAATTATGTTATCATAATAATAATATGTGCATATTATATATATATATGAAATAGTCAAAAGATCCTAGCTTAAGTGGTTTTGTGAGCAATTTGCTTCCGTAACTACATTTGTTTGTACCATTTTGAAATAGATATATCTCGTGTAATAATGGCAACTGCTCTTTCAAAATTAAGACTCTTTAATTTAAAGTATAGCTATAGTTTAATATTATTATATTCCTTGATAAGAGTAACCTTTGAGGTTAATTATAGGATTGGGGGACGAACTCGCCACCTTGTTGCAAAGAGCTCAATAAATCACGAGGGTGGCATGGCCATCCCCATGCATGCACAAGCATGTGACTAGTTAATTTGGAAGGGAGTATGGAATACGATGATAAGAGGATTTTGGGTTTGTGCATCTAGTTGTAGTGTAGACGAGAGGGGGGGAAATCCAAGCCCCTCGCTGTAGGAGGAATGGCCTAAGGAAAGTTGGAGTAGTGTGAGGTTTGTTAACACCCTTTCACTATCAATTTTGGAAATATTTGTTGTGTTTATTAGAGTGAATTCTCTAATAAATATGCTTGGTTTTTGTGTTTATTAGAGTGAATTCTCTAATAAATATGTTTGGGTGAATGCTTTGCACTAGAGAGGAGGGATCCTAGTCACCAAAATGTAGCAAGGAGGGGAGGATACATTATTGCAGCAGGTCGCAGCTCCTGGGGTGATCCCCGTGCATTCAACACACTTGATTATACTACAAGCCTCCAACCTTTGCATCTGGCATCCATCTTGACCAACTGGTCCTGGGTAACTCTTTACTCCATTCAAATCTTTGTCGATTTTTATATTAGCTTTTTGTATAGCTTTTGGTGTTTGAAGCTGCGTGTGATGGGGAGAGCTCATGGTAGCACATGGTCATTGATAGTGTTGCATCATCCCCATCACATGCAAACCATCTAGTTGTGCATTCAGTCACTCAATATGGGGGCTTGGATTGTCCTACTTATACCGACATTGGAACTCAATTTCAAAATATTTGTAACAATACCAACCTTTTTAACATGTCAATCAAAACCATTACAACTTTTGTGGCTTCAAATGACACCTAGAGCACAAGTGCTTCGGGAGACAGAGAAAGCTTCCTAGAGACAGCCTCTAGGTTGATTGTAGACCAATGCATAGGACATCTTAAATAGAGGAGTGCATGGAAGATTATCTGTGAGGGGGTTTTCATAGCACTTCAATTGTCACATAATAAAAAGCTAATGAAAGGGGCTTGCTTTAATAGGCCTTCATTAAGGTAGACTCAAGCCAACACATGGATCCAAATGTGGGGGGTATATTAGGGCAATCTCAAAGAGAAATGTCTTCTTCTGGTGGCCAACACACAACAATGAGATAACTTAATATTGAAGATGTAGTGATGGTGGAAAGGAGGAGAGGAAGGAGGGAAATAGATGCATAGGGCTATAAACAAATAGAATCCTTGCAAACATGTTCCAGCAGAAATATGTAAGAGGAAGGAGGTGAAATGGTAGAAACAACGGTATGCTAATTAAGGTTTCATGCCAGATATAACATGGATATCATTAGCACCAAATAGCATGAGTAAATCTAGGCTCACACAAGTACTGTAGATTAATCCAATAACACAAATAAATATGCAATTACTACAAGTATTGTAGGCTATTGAATAACACAATTAAATTTGTAATATAACTCAGGTATTGTTCTCTATTTAGCAGCCTAGATAAATCCATAAATCAGGTAGAAACCAACAACTTCATTACAATATTTCAGAATTGGGAAAACACAAATGAAATGAGATTTACCAAGAGGAAACATGCTACAAATTGATCATGGTTGGAATCACTAGAGAAGTTTCATTAATACTTAGAGGGTCCAAATAACCAGTCCATAAAATTTAGCACAACATCAGTGAAATCCCCCATGAATAAGAAAATAGAACCAAAAGTGGCATCTTAGAATTCAGACCTTGCAGGTGCGAAATTCTGGAACCTTGAATAAATGTTTCTTTCCCCTATTTATAAGAATAGGGGGAGCTTGGGTTACAGTTACAAAAATGTCTTAGCCAGAGCTCAAGTTGTCTTGCTAGACTAGCTATCTCGGCCTATGTAAGGCGTTGTTGCCCAAAATGATTACAATTGGGATTCGATCCCTTCTTGGAAATAAATGGAAATTGTAGAACTAAAAAGAAAACTGGAGCATAATGGAGGAATGGTCCCTCCTGCTGTTCCTGTGAATGGCCTCTGGTTAAGCCACATCTCTATCAAGTGCGTCCCTTTATTGCTCAGCCGGTTTCCATCCATTCTGCCTTAACTACCTGATTAGTTCTTTCTCTGAAGTCGAGTGGAGCCCCATGCTGAATCATTAAGTGCTCCTGAGCCCCCCATACTAGTACACCACCACACCATACTCTTATTCAATGTTGGAGCTGCTGACTCATCTGTCTTTAAAAACTCTGTATCATGCTCCTGGTCTACCAAGGGATGCATTTATTGGTATAGCCCCTTTTTTCTATTTCCTTCATATGACCAGGGGTTGCGACCAAGTGCTGAGTCCTCGAGCACTAAGGCCTTCAGGGTCCTGTCCAGGAGCTTCTTTCATTTTTTATATGAAATCTCGCACTTCGGTGTTTCCAGAGGGTTGCCACTGTTATTTACCCATGAATCCCGCGATCGCTGATCCGTGGGGTCAAGCCCACCAAGAGTATCACAATCGCACTGTGGGAGGGGAAGGGCCTTTTACTTTCTTTCTCAGCGCTGACTAACTGTTCGGACGTAGGGGATTTATAGGCAAAATCACATAATATATCGCATCCAGGAGGATCCCTGCTTATCGCAATTGCAAGCCTGAAAGGAACTTGGGGAAAGGGAGACTTTGCTATGTGGGATCACTGATTGCTAATCTGCAAGGGGTGACGTCGTCACTTCCATGTGTCACCCTGTTAGTGGTGACACGTGCCACCCAAAAATGCCCCTATGGGACCCCTGAAAATGTTGAATTTGAATGCCACGTTCCTCCGTAAATTTTTAATATAACTCAAGTATTGTTCTCTATTTAGCAGCCTAGATAAATCCATAAATTAGGTAGAAACCAACAGCTTCATTACACTATTTCAGAATTGGGAAAACACAAATGAAATGAGATTTACCAAGAGGAAACATGCTACACATTGATCATGCTTGGAATCACCAGGGAAGTTTCATTAATACTTAGAGGGTCCAAATAACCAATCCATAATATTCAGCACAACATCAGTCAAATCCCCCATGAATAAGAAAATAGAACCAAAAGTGGCATCTCAGAATTCAGACCCTGCGATTACAAAATTCTAGAACCTTGAATAAGTGTTTCTTTCCCCTATTTATAAGAAGAGGGGGAGCTTGGGTTACAGTTACAAAAATGTCTTAGCCAGAGCTCTAATTGTCCTGCTAGACTAGCTGTAAGGCATTGTTGCCCAAAATGATTACAATTGGGATTCGATCCGTTCTTGGAAATAAATGGAAATTGTAGAACTAAAAAGAAAATTGGAGGATGACGGAGGAAGTTTCCCTTCTGTTGTTCCTGTGAATGGCCTCTGGTAAAGCCACGTATCCCTCATTTGTGTCCCTCTGCTGCTCAGTCGGTTTCCATCCATTCTGCCTTAACTGCTTGATTAGTTATTTCTCTAAAGTCGAGTGGAGCCCCATGCTGAATCATTAAGCGTTGCTGAGCCCCACATACTAGTACACCACTGCATCATACTCTTATTCAATGCTGGAGTTACCGACTCATCCATCTTTAAAAGCTCTGTATCATGCTCCTGTTCTACCCAGGGATGTGTTTACGATGTAACAAGAAGTCCTTCACGTGCAAGCCTTTATCACTGAAATATTAAGAAACATGCACGTTCTGATTTCCTCTTAGGCCCCTTTTGGTATATCCCCTTTATGTTATTTCCTTCATATGACCAGGGATTGTGACCAAGTGTTGAGTCCTCAGGCACTAAAGCCTCCAGGCTCCTGTCCGAGAGCTTCTTTCCTTTGTTATATGAAATCCTGCACTTCAGCGTTTTCAGAGGGTTGCCACAGTTATTTCCCCTTGAACTCCGTGATTGCCAATCCGCGAGGTCGGGGCCAACGAGAGTATCACAATCACACTGTGGGAGGGGAAGGCCCTTTTACTTTCTTTCTCAGCGCTGGCTAACTGTCCGAACACGAGGGCTTTATAGGCCAGATCACATAATATATTACATCTGGGAGGATTCCCGCTTATCACAAATGCAAGCCTGAAAGGAACTTGGGCAGAAGAGAGACTTTGTTGTGTGTGATCATCAATTGCTGATTTGTAGGGGGTGACATCATCACTTCCACATGTCACCTTGTGAGTGGTGACACATGTCACCCAAAAATGCCCCTATAGGACCCCTGAAAACGCTGAATTTGAATGCCACGTGTCCTCCGTACTGCCACGTCATTAATGACGTCAAATGCCATGTCATACATACGGGCCAATGTGATTGCACCACGTGGTCCCTTGGAGGAGAGAGAAAATGGCCCACTCGGCCTTGGTTTTTTCATGAATTCCTTTGTTAAATAGAATCGGCCCCTCCCCAATGACTTAACACTGTATCGCAAATCGACGAGATCACAAGGATTTTAAAGTGGTAGCCCCTTTACCCCCCCAATTTCCGCTCTCGCGAGATTGCGAGATTCATTATGCCTAGGGCCCCTTACCTCTGATAAACTGTACCACCATGTGGAGGAGAGAGAAAGGGCCCACTTTTCCCTGTTTTTGCATGCATTTCTTTTGTTAAGCCTTTTTGGCGATCCCCAACAATTAACATTATATTACAAATTGGAAATAACACAAGTTTTTGGAATGTGCGGGACTGCGATGTTGCGGGATGTGAGATCGCGGGACTGTGATATAGCGATATTGCAGGATGCGAGATCGTAGGACTGCGGTATAGTGATAGTGTGGGATGCGGTATGTGGGACCTACAGGATGTGGGATTGCGGGATGCGGGACTACCCCTAACCTCCGATATGTGATAAACAGCTCCGCTTGGACTCGCCGATAGCTGATTTGTGACTGTGATTGGCTCATGGTCTTGCGATTGCGATTGGATCATGGTCCTGCGATATGGAATTTGCCTTTGTATTTGGTCCTTTCCTCCTTGTCTTCTAGCTTTCCACGGGTAACTTCAACATGCCATATCTTATGATCTAGAGGTCCATTTTCAGACTTCCATATACCGTTGGAAAGCTCTTTCTGAGCAAGTCTACACAATGGAGAGGGTTCAATTAAGCTTTGATAGATCCTGTGGCTTGTGGAATGGCTTCAACCTTCACTATTTTTCTGCACTCTAGGCAACTGATAACTTTATAAAGTAGTGAGTGACAACAACAACAATATACTCAATATGAGTTGAACATGTCACTTGCGAGAATTGAACTTGCGTTTGGAGGATAGAAATGATTCCTCCCAAACACCCAAGATAAAATCAATTCACAAACATGTTAACTTATCAAAAATATGAAAATTTAGGAGATTTTCTCCCTAATATTTTTTAATAAAAAAATTAAATTCTAAAGCAAATAAACTTATTCTTTACTTTTTTTATGAAAGGTAGGATAGAACAAAGTTGGTCTATGAAGAATAGCAATCGTCAATATCTATTAACTTTTTTACTTTGATATTTTATTTATTGAAGGCAAGTGTAAATATCTTAATTGATCCCAAGGAAAGTCATGTGGAAACTATCAATTAACATTTTTTTTAAGTTGATATCTTATTTATGGGTGGCAGGTGTGGTGGGATCATATTTGATCCCAAGGAAGTCATGAAGTAATTTTTATTTGGGGATTAGGTGAAGATTTCAATAATCAAGTAGAGGCATTAGTAGTGTATCAAAGACTAAGGATTCTAAGCTAAAGATAGATTGGGTATCTTTTGGTAATAGGAAATTCATCGATCATTATCAAGTGTATATGAAATCATACAACCCCTAAGGATTGTAAATTCAAAAGGATCATCTATACAATCCAAAGGGAAGTGAGGAGCTTTGCATCAATAGAATTTTTCCAAGTGTTAAGCGCCTTTGATAGGAACACAGATCAAAGCAATCTTCTAGGTGTTAGATCAATAAGGATAAATAGGGGAATTATTTTGCTATCCCATATCCCATTGAACCAAATTTAATATCCATAGCAAAGGGTTAAACACCTAATCACAATAGAGAACACATGTTGAGACAAGTGATTGTATTCATTCATTTCAAAGAGATGGGAATTGACAACCTTGAGTGCTTTGATACCTTCATACATATCTCACATGATGGTGATGTAGGCTCAATAATTGGATAAAATGGTTTACAAAGATGTCGAGGGGTATCATTTGAGATTTTCATTTGGTTCTTTTCATTTTTAAATGCATTGGGCACAAGGGTGAATGTGTCTCCAAGGGACTTGGCCTCTTCCCTCCAACACTTAGTTATTGGGGTGAGGCAATTTCCACTGAGATGATGCTTTAGGGGATTTGTTATCAAGCTTGGGGTATGGAATCATCACTTGATTTAGGATTGGCTTGGTGCTTTCTAAAGTTTAGATCATTGTAAAGTTGGAGGGTTTGGATATGGAATAAGATGACTAGTCATAGTGACTGTAGTCGTTGCTTCTTGTGTAACTCCTTAGACTTATGCCATACCTAGAGAAGGAATAATTGCCTCCTCATATATATAATTAGGTAGCAATTTCTCTCTCTCTTTTTTTAACCATAACTGTAAATATTTTATTGAAAATTTTGCATTTGGGGTGCAACATTACATTAGAAATTCAAAAAGGTGTAACCCAGCTCTTGCAAAAGCCCAATGTTCTAGTTGCCATAGACATGGGTAGAAATTTATATACAAAGTTACAACAGTATATATATTGTTTTTATAAACTCGATAAAACATCCCAAGAAGCAGAACTACATGAAATTTCATAGTAACAAATATTATCTAGGGGGTTTAGCTTTATTCTAAGAGGGCACTTATTTCTATGCTAAAGTAGGGGAATTTAAATATGGAAGAAGGAATCCTTCCACGCTTACAAAGTGAGTATTGAAATAGAGGAACGAATACCTCCATTAGAGGCCAATTGCATTTCTTTGATTTGTTCATAAATACTAGTAATATGATCCTCCAATTTTTTGAGTCTTTGATTATTTTTCAACGAGAATATCCATGTTGGTGGAGACAAAAGTTGTAATGTGGCAAACCTTGAGCTACATATGCAACATAACATCCCAAAGTACCTTGGATTCAAACTCCTCAAAAGGAATGGGCCTGCGATAGGACATACCAAGGATAACAGGGTTGGGAGGAAAATTTTCAGCCAATAGAAAAATTTACCTTGCTTGGACCCCATGAATAAACCAAAAATTTCCAGGAATAAAGGGTTGTTATCTAATGAAACAACTCAGCATATTCCAGGCTTCAAATTTCCTAGACAAAGCAAAGGAAGACTCTACACTTTTATTGACAATAAAATAGAAATCTAGTGAGTTCTGTAGGATTAATCGCGACCTCACTAGGAATTTGACAGAGTTCTTGCCCTATGGAGAAACAAATTTAATTGTATTATTAATTTCCTAGAGGAATTGAATTAACCGAGTTGAAAAAACACTCAAAAGTTTCCTTACCTAGCTTTCTTCGATTCCATTGTGGGTGAAAATCCCCTAACCTTTTGTCAACAAAGCACACTAGCTATAACAATCCAAGCTCCTCGATCTCTCACCAAGCCAACCAATGTGAGAATGACATCTAATCCACCAATTTGCAACCTAGTGCCACCACCTTGTGTCCTTGAAACCAATAAAGAGTCCCTACACCAATTTCCATATTTTTGATATGAATTCACACAGTAAAAGTACTATTTTCCATCCCCTATCACCATTATTAGCAATTGAGTCAACCAAATCCACATAGATATGGACTGCAACCACCTTTTGAACACTTGGTTTAATATTAAATCCTGACAAGGGATCCCACGCCTTGACTCTCTTCGTATTTCCCATACCCTCTTAATCTTGCATGCAACCAACAACCATAATTCTCTACCACCACCACTCAAAATTCTTATGAAATGAAGTGATGAGTCGTCACCTCATTCACCATAAGGGAGCCCACCTCAAATTGATTTAGCTTATTTTCCATTTGATCTGCAATGATATTTTTATTCTAGAGGACGTGCCAAATAGTGTACTCGATTTTTTTTAAAGCCTTCTAATCTGCTGAAGGATTTAGTTTAGAGCCATGTCATTTGAGGAGGAGCCAACAAAGATGTGGCCAAGAATGATTTGCAAATCTCCCACTATGACTAGCTTTTGAATGTAGTTAGAAAGAGCTAAGTTAGGTCCTTGGAGCAATGCATATCCTTCCACATATTGTTTGAGGCCTTACTAAGACTACAAGAATAGGGAATTTCTATGCTTTTTCTTAGGTGAAAGAATACACCCATGCCCCGACCCTAAGCTCCTGCCATTCCTAATAATTTCTCATTTGAATGATAGAATTGTCAATTAAAATGAAGCTTATAATTCCAATATTTGGATTGTTAGAAAAAATGAATTGAGAGGCATGAAGTGAAGTTTGGCATGCTATGTGAATTAGTTTTGGCTGTTGAAAATACTGAGAGGGGGGGGTGAATCAGTATTATCTAGATCTTTTTGACAATTCTTCCTTATTTGTACTTTGAATTATTTTTGCATATCAATACCATCAATAATGAGCATGAACAAGAAAAGCAGACAGTCACATCAAAGAACACCAGATATAAGGTGGAAACCCAATGTGGGTGAAAACCACCTGCTGCAATATGTCTCTATCTTCTTTCAAATTAGAAACTTCTTTTACAATGGTTTGTACTGGTGCAGTCTTTTACCAGTACGCAGGCTGCAACCTACAGAGAGCTACAACTCTCTCTCGTTTTCCAGTTTCTCCTGGAAGGGAGCTACAACCCCCTACTTCTTTTCTTACAAGGACCACTTTTCATAAATTTTCAAACTGGATCCATCAGCATCAAA
>APFE030572212.1:56828-107396 GCA_000404065.3 Pinus taeda
AGGGTGAAGAGAGAGAGAGAGAGAGAGAGAGAGAGAGAGAGAGATGTGGGAGAGAAAGGGAGAGAGAGGAAGGAAGAGAGAGATGATGTGAGAGAGTAGATAAAGCAAGGGAAAAAGATAGGGAGTTGGAGGGGGAGAGAGAGGGAGGTAAGAATAAAGAAATAGAGAGAGAAAGGTAGAAAGAGAGAGGGAGAGGGAGTGATAAGGAATATGGAGAGAGAGGGAGAGAGGACAACACAAGGGAAGAGAGTTAGAAGTGGGGGAGAGTGAGAGAAGGGGAAAGGAGAGAGAGACAGAGGGAGAGGAGGAGGGAGGGAGGGATATATAGATTGGAGAAAGAGAGTGTATGTTTTTGTAGCTATATAGAGAGACATAGGGAGATAGAGATATAGATGGAAGGTGAAGAGAGGGAAGAAGAGAGAGATGGAGAGAGGGAGGGAGGGAAATAAAGATTGATAGATATGGAGTGAGAGAGCGTGTGTGTTTGCGGGGGTGAGATAGAGAGACAAAGAAGGAGAGATGGAGGGGGAGAGAGGGAAGAAGATTTTTTGCACTAGATGCATTGGTTTCAGTGGAGATGGTGGTTTCTAATCCTATTCAATTGCTTGCACTAGATGCATTGATTTTAGTGTAGATGTTGATTTCTAATGATATTTGATTTCTTGCACTAGATACATTGATTTAAATGTATATGATTTATAATCCTATTTGATTCCTTTCACTAAATGCATTGATTTTAGTGTAGATGGTGATTTCTAATCCTATTTTATTGCTTGCACTAGATGCATTGATTTCAATGTATATGTTGATTTCTAATTATATTTGATTGCTTGCACTAGATGCATTGATTTCAATGTAGATGATTTCTAATCCTATTTGATTGTTTGCACTAAATGCATTGATTTAATTGTAGATGGCAAATTCTAATCCTATTTGATTTCTCGCACTAGATGCATTGATTTCAGTGTAGATGTTGGTTTCTAATCCTATTTTCTTACTTACACTAGATGCATTGATTTCATTGTAGATGTTGATTTATAATCCTATTTGATTGCTTACATTAGATGCATTGATTTCAATGTAGATGTTGTTTTCTAATCTTATTTGATTGCTTGCATTAGATGCATTGATTTCAGTGTAGATGTTGACTTATGATTTGATGTAATTGGATGTATGATGGTACATTAATTTTAAAGTGATTTGATTAACATTGTGCATTGATTTTAGTGTAAGCACAAAACATTATTGACAATGTACATTGATTTTTGTGTTATAGTAATTCAACCTATTAATATTGGAGAGCAAGAGAGACAAGGTATGATGTTTACTAAAACAACTCGAGTTAAAGATTTAAATGGTTTATGATTTCAATTGTCCTTTTCATATAATTGATATGAAAAGATGAAAAAACTAACAAGGGTGACAATAAGAATAGTAGAAGAAAATATTTTGAGATTGATCACTTTGAAGACTATTTGTAATTGACTACATTCTTATTATTCACATTTTCTATCATTCAACACTATTACATTGTCACTTTGCATTCAAAATATTTATTTCGTCATTTTTCATCATTAAAATTATTAATAATATAACTAAGCAAATTTAAAATTAAAATGACCAGATTAATCTCACACATATTTAGCATATTTAAAATGATTATATTAATATTAGATGTATTCACATATTATTGATATAATTAATCATATCTTCGATATATTTTCCTTGGTCGCATACGACTGAAACCAACCTATATTTATCTTAACTCTGGATCTATCAAGCACCGAGAGGGATCAAATCTCTTGAGGTGCAAACCTTTCCTCAAGTTTCGCACTCAAAAAAATAGGTTTTCACGTCGAGAGATGATCCCTCTTGACGCTTGATAGATCCAAAGTTAAGATGGATCTAGTTTTAATAATCAAATCTTAAACTTTTTCCCACATATATATAATAATTGTCTATAATATTTTTTTAAATGGAATTTACAGTTCAAAAAAATTCAACTTATATATCTTATACGATTTTTATTTTTTTAAATAATTTTTTTTTTTTAACCTTTTTTTGCTTGATAATGTGAGTCCCAAAATAAATGGCATGTCTAATATGTGACTTCAGTAGCCATGACTTAGGGGCATCTAAACCGTCAAAATCATTTAGGGATATGTTGTAGCGGCTACAACCACCCTCCAAAATTTTGGCTCACATGCAAATTTCGGAGCCTAACTTCGATCCTACGATTGATCATACTTGGTCACTTAATGGTAAGCTGATGATTTCGAGCTCCCGTCCTTGAACCTAAGAGTCTTCCACGTTCTCATATTTATGCAGAATGTATCATTTTCAGGCATAGGGTTTGTTGTTTGTCATGCAAAGGAATGTTGTTTTGGTTCAAGGGAAAGAATGAACACATGAGTGGTTGTCATCATATAAACTCGTTTCACACTCACTTCATGCACTCTTGTCATGAAGGTTGTTGCATTAGGAAAAGTATGTCTTATGCATACAAGATGGTCTACGCTGTCACTAAGTTTCCATATGTGATCACAATCAAGTCCTATCAATGTTTACATATGTTTCACTGATCTCACACTTAGCCATTTTCTCGAGCAACCTAGCCTCATCCAGCTTCTCGGAACTATGCCCTTTGCTTCTGCAACCATAAAGCCTCCTTGCTTGCTGAAACCCCGTAGTGCACAAAGAAACCAACCTCCCTTGCCTGTTGAAACCCCACAGTGTGTAGATACACCAACCTCCCTTGCCTGCTGAAACTCACAGCCTGCAAAGATACCAACCTCCCTTGCCTACTGAAACCCTGCAGCCTGCAGAGACCCCAACTAGAACTTCTCTACAAAAATGCACAGAGCAGTCAAGAAACTAACATTGCTCTCCAGAAATGCACATAGAAGTCCAGCTGCACTACACTCAGAAATTTCACAGAGGTGTCCTCCCAGGACCCCCATCCCGTAGTAGTGTACTGTACCTCAAAACTGTGCAATGTTGTCCAAGCTGCCTTATCTGTCTTGCATGCAGAAACTGCGCAGATGGGCCTCCCAGGGCCTCATCTTGATAACAGTCACTATCCACTAAAATTGGGCAGATATACCTCTTAGTGAAATTGCTTCCAAGGAGTTGAGGAGAAGGACCAAGGAACCAAGTAATGGAAAAGAACAAGACCACATGTAAACTCTGTCGGATGCATGATCATCTTGAGGGTAAGTATGGTAAGTAAAGAACACCTTTTGAAGCACACCTCTTAGTTGAGTTTGTAGGACTTCTTGTCATTGTCATATCATCCTGTCCTCAGTAAAATGCATGTGCGCAAACACGAAACATTATTTTATGTGTTTCTTCTACATGTCTTGCTTCCTTTTCACTTGTTCGACCAACTGTCGTCTTCGACATGTTGATTTATATGTCATTCTTGCGACCTCATTCTAGTGATGTTGAACGTTTTGTTTGAGTTGTGTTCACTATGTAAACATCCATTGCACTCACACACGATGTGTAAGTACTGCCGCGCAAGCAATGTCACAGTCTTCTGAATGTCTGTCACAAATGTCGTGATTTTCGCTCACACCGGTCAGTCAGTCACACTGAGTACATGTTGTCTTGATGGTTCAAGGTGCCTTTTCGTCAAGTAATGTTGAGTGTGTGTTCACAGTGTCATACATGTACGAAGTCACTTTTTCACACACTTAGTCATTTTGTCGAAACCCTGTCGACAGGACCACCCTCTAATAGTCCGAGCTTCGCTGAGCTGCACTACGTAGTATCAATCCTCACTGATCATGTACTCCTGCCTAGAATTGCACAGAGATTAAGGCTGTCTCCTAGGAAGTCTGCACTACGCAATCCTGGATTTGACCCGAATGGCTATCACCCATAACAATGCATAAGTTGTTCAGCAATTCATCCCAAACTGCATTGCCCACAAGCAAATCAATCAAGCCTCTAGCTGGTCAACTGGAGAGTTTAGCTAAACAGTGACCCAGGGCCTCACTCTCCAAAAAATTGCATAGAATCTGCCAAGAATGCCTGCTTGCACTAACTAATGAAATTATGCAGACATGTTGGACAGATACCCGCTGCATGTTACTACACTACCCTAAAAAATTGGGCAGTTCTCTTAGTGAGTCACCCTGTCAGCCGACTTGCTACTGCTCCTGAAAACTGCACAACTTTCATGGGTAGTCTCCCAACTACCTAGCATCCCATTCAGCCCAGAAACTATGCAAGGATGTCTAGCAGGCCAGCCTCCCATCTTTGCGCAATTTTGGCCAGCAGCCTCCTGCAGCCCGTTGCCAGCCTCCCCGAAGAATTTGCAAAGTTTTAACTGCCAGTCTCCCCTTTGCTGACTACACTGTCTCCCTGGAAAAATTGTGCAGATCTATCCTCCAGCCAAGCCAAATCCGGTGGACAGTCACTGCCGATCCGAATTGCCCATCTCAGCCTCCGAGTGACATCTGCGCAATTTTCACTGATAGTTCCTGGAGCTCGCATCCTAGCTCGAAATGTTCTTTGCGTAGTTCTAGACCCTTGTCGTATCTCCCGGTCGCCTGCACTAAAAGTGAAAGATAATTCATCATGGTAGACTAGGAGGTTTCTGTATTTGATGTCGTCTCATCATGAGTGATTGTAGATACAGGTACATCGATGAGACATGGTGTGAGGATGAACTAGATGAATAAGGAGTGCATGCTAGGAGACTTGTTTGCAAACAGACGAACACAAAAAGCGTACAAAGTAGAAAGTGAAGGAGTCACATACGCATGCATGAACTATCAAGTGAACACCTAGACCATTGAAGACTTCGTACACCTTGCCATGCGGAGGTGAAGCTATGATACACCAAGAGCGTTCTCATCACTTAGCAGCACTGCAGCTCGATATGGACACCACCATCAACATGGACATACCAACATTGTCGTGTCGAGTCATTTCATGAGTCATCTCGGCCATATCACTACTGTGGGCCATACTATTATAATCAATGTAATGTAACTTGGAAGTCCAAGAGACCCACATGTAAAGTTAGAGAGTCATGTAAAGTTGAAGAGTCATGTAAGTCAAACAATCATGAGGGAAGTCGAACAGTCACAAGGGTCATTTTCACCCTTGGCTATATATACCCCTCATTTGTACATGCAAAGGGATTTTTCACCTTGGATCCTCCCACATAGCCTTGAGAGTCTGTAATCTTTTCTTTGATGAGCGATCAATGGCTCCAATGCCCCACTATCAAGGTTAGTGATGTAATGGTGTACGAATGTGTCTTGGAAATTTCGCTTAATTTAGAAGCCTGTTAACAGGCCAACACGTTTTCACACATGTATTGTATTCATTTGTAAGACTATTATTTGGATGCTTGTAATGCAGGTTGCTTTAACCTATATTAAGATATTTGAACTATTTCGGTTGTTTTAGTACATATGTTGTTGGAAGCGTGTTGTATTAGTTGGTAACGTTGTCTCGCCTGTGTCAACTATCTCGCCGGACACTCAACAGACTCATTCTTGTAAACATGTTATAATGCCCATCGCATTCGTGTGGACTATTCTGTTGGGTGTTATATGTGTTATTTGTTCACCTTGTGTTTGTGACTGTCGCATCCGTGTGGACTAATCTGTTGGAAGCTGCGCATGTCTTGTTGTGTTGTGTGTCGCTAGCAGATTTGGGACTATTCCCTTTCATAAGACTCACTTCCACCCTCTCCCTCAGCAGTGAAAGAAATTTGACACAAGCGACACTAAGCACTCACCAGGTACACGAACCTTGTTGTTCAAAGACAAAGAAAACCACTCTCACGTGCTAACAAGAAAGAGCTAAGGCATATCTTTAACATAATGGAAACCGGGCCATCATAATGGATGGGACTCCAACACCAAATGGTGTGAGGTCTAATTGGGACTTCATACCGGGGAGATCCCCTGAATGTTGGCGGGTCCAACACCATCAACATTTCTGGCACTAGAAGGAGGGCCAAATGACAAGCTCAGTCCTCACAATCTGTTTTGGATCCCCGCATACTTATCATCACTAAACGCATAATTTATCTTCCACAGTGTATGTCTTATGGAAAAAACTTTGAAATCCTTGAAGATCTCTGGAATAACTTGTCACGTAAATCATATGATGGTGAAGGCCAAGTAGCCTTGGTTAGACACGCAGTTGGCATTGTAGGCTCCTATGAAAGGCATGAAATATTTTAAGATTACATGACCTACGCGATGTTTGCATACATGCTTTGAGGGCACCCACTACATTGGTATGCCATGCTTCCCGAAAAGTATATCCACTCTTTCCATCATCTAATCATAGAGATAGACTGTGCTTTCAATCATTTTGACCATAAAGCACTCAACAAAGAAATTTTGAAATTACAGAACGCACCTGATGAATCCATTGAACAATTTTACATGCGCTTTCGTAATCTTGCATATCAATTTCTTGAAGATGAAATTAATTGGGAATTCCTCAATGGAAGATTTAACCATCTTCTTTACATATCTGAAAATTTACAACTCTTAGAATCATTCAAACTCCTCCCAGCATACTTTGCTCATGGAGCTGCGTAATCACAAGCAGGCACAATTGTTGTCACAAGTGACTGTCTTCCTTCCCCTCATCAAATAGCTCCACCCTCACAAAGTGATGTAGGAGAACATGCACACACATCTGTTGAAATGTCCCATCCTCCTACCTCGCCTTCTCTTGATATCTATACATATTTGGCTTGAAAACCTGCTGGTTGTCATGTGGACTTGTTACCTCAACCTTCATCCCCGCATTCCGATGATCCTCTAGATTGTACTGTCTTGTGTTCTTCTGTTATGGACTCCACATGTGTTGTGAATGATGATCAAGTTATCGATGGAGTTGGTGTTGTGCAGCCAGCCTGCGCTATCATTCATGATGAGTGCGTGCTGGAATCATAAGAAGAACCCACGATGAAGGATGACTCCCTTCCATCCGCACCTCATCCACTCTATCTTGACATCCCTAGTGATTCTGCCACTTTTGATTCTCCCTGTGAAAACTCATTTCTGGATGTCTCTACTTCTAATTGTTCACAGGACACACCGAATGTTAGATTGTCATTACATTTTGGATGACACATCTTCCTCTGAAAATATGTCCCATTTGTCATCTATCATTTCTGAAAACACAGAGGGTGAACATCCTTGCTTCTTATCTACCCCTATAAATGATTCGTCAAATCATGAGGATGCCGAAGAACATCCCAAATTTTCTGATCATGGTTGTTGTGATCTATGTACTTCTTCATTTGATCATGATGTTGGTTCACTCGCTGCTAATCTGTCTAAGCCATTGGTCTCTGGTGATATACCTATTGATGGAGTGGAAACCCCACAAGTTTTCAAGGAACTTCAGCCTGACCTGATGGTTATATCAGCGCCTTGCTAACCTGAGGTTAGTTCTACTTCCGATCAGAAAATTTTCAAAACACCCAAGGTTCCTCATCACTCTCTGCTTCACATTAACCAAACACTTGGATTTCGCTTCCTCCACTCAAATCACATGATCCCATAGCTCAAGCTTTAGAGGAATATTACACAATGAGTGCGATTGTGAAGCATAAACTGTTGGGATTTCTCATGTTTGCTCATATTTCACAATCCAAAGGGTTTGTATGTTTACCATTTGAACGCAGTGCATCACAACACCATGGTATGTCTGCAGAATGTTTGTTTTGTGTGTTCGCTCTTTTCTATTCTATGGATGTTTTAGAACTCGAAGCATGTTGTTCTTCACTGATATATCTTTCTTGTTTGTTGGTTTACATGCATATATTTCTTGTTAAACATGCCTTCACCAACATGGGGCCAGCCAATGCGTTAGTGGCTGCATTGGAAATATCACTTCGCATGAGTAGGCCCATGCACTGTTTAGTGTAGGAGTGGGAGTATTCTTTGCTTCTTTCATTTCTTTGCTGTCTGGTTTGCATGTTGGTTTTCTTTCTTACTTGCTTTTCTTACTTGTTTTCTCTTGCTATACTTCTGTTTTTTCTTTTTGCTTTCTTTTCTTGCTTATACCCGTAGGTTAGCCTCTCATGAAACCGTGTTTGGCTCTCGAGACAAGCTGGGCAAATCTTAGAGGACTTGTACAACTATCAACATCTGGTTATATGTTTTCCTCCCTCTTTATGAAGAACTTGTTGTCTTCAGTCAATGATGCCTTAATGGAAAATATGTTATGTTCAGAGTAAGTCTTGGTGAAAAAACAAAGCTTGCATTATTAACTAGTACCGCCTACACTAATCGGTTCTTTTGGGTTAACCCTTGTCATCTCAGTCAAGTAAAGTAAGGTTTGGGGGAAAACCTTAACAAGTATGTCAGATGTATACATAACATACTTCTCTGAAGGAACAACCTCTTCTGCTCTCAATAAGTCAGGATCCCTCTTCCGCCTCTGAAATAAATGAGTGCCTACACCCAGTTTATATATATATAATAATATATATATATATATATATATTCCTGAAAATGAATAAGGCAAAATAAGAGAAAGGCTTCATGCGCAGGGAGGTGATGCAAGTAACTCCATTGGGGCACTGACTAGGCTCATTGGCAGTGGAGTGATGTTTGTGTTCCTATGTGACTTCGTCAGGGTACTGTCCAGGCCTGCTGGCAACGAAGCAACACCAGAGATGAAACTTAAACTCTGACAGTCATATTACTTGTGCACCAATATACCCCTCATCCCCAATAAAAACAACTGAGTTGACTTGGCTTGGAATGTGTGCTGACCAATCAAGAGTATGGCAGGTGCTACATCTTTCAATCAATCTAGTGTGGAAACAACAATGATCAAAGAATTGAACAATACTTTCGAAAGGGTTAAAATTGCTTTTCATGAAACAAGGTCCATTTAGAGAGTTCAAGTTCTACCAGTGTGTCACCAAGTGTTGTAGCGGTTACAACCACCCTCCAAAATTTTGGCTCACGTGCAAATTTTAGAGCCTACCTTTGATCATGCGGTCGACAATCCTTGGTCACTTATTGGTAAGTTGATGATTTCAAGCTCCACTCCTTGAACCTAAGAGTTTTTCACGTTCTCATCTTTATGCAGCATGTACGCATGAGTGGTTGTCATCACATAAACATGTTTCCCACTCACTTCACGCACTCTTGTCACGAAGGTTGTTGCATCAAGAAAAGTATGTCTTATGCATTCAAGATGGTCTACGTTGTGTCACTAAGTGTCTGTGTGCGATCACAATCAAGTCGTATCAATGTTTACATATGTTTCACTGATCTCACACTTAGCCATTTTCCATGCAACCTAGCCTCATCTAGCTTCCCGGAACTATGCGCTTTGCCTCTGCAACCATCAAGCTTCCTCCCTTTCCTGTTGAAACCCCACAGTGCGCAGAGACACCAACCTACCTTGCCTGCTAAAACCCTGCAGTGCGTAGAGACACCAACCTCCCTTACCTACTGAAAACCGGGAGCTCGGAGAGACACCAACCTCCCTTGCCTACTGAAACCCCACAGTCCATAGAGACCCCAGCCAACACTTCTCTCCAAAAATTCGCAGAGCAACCAGGCAACTAATACTTCTCTCCAAAAATGCGTAGAGTAGTCCATCTGCACTGCACTCATAAATTGCATAGAGGTGTCCTCCCAGGACCCCCATCCTGCAGTAGTGTCTTGTGCCTCAAAACTGTGCAAATGTTGTCCAAGCTCCCATGTCTGTCTTACATTCAGAAACTGCGTAGACGTGCCTCCCAGGGCCTCATCCTGGTAACAGTCACTGTTCGCTGAAATTACGTAGATCTACCTCTTAATGACTATAGGAAAAGGTGACATGTTGAAATAACTGCCAAGGAGTTGAGGAGAAGGAACAAGGAACCAAGTAATGGAAAAGATCATGAACTCATGCAAACTTCATCGGATGCATGACCATCTTGAGGGTAATTATGGTAAGTAAAGAACACCTTCTGAAGCACAGCTCTTAGTTGAGTTTTTAGGACTGCTTGTCATTGTCATCTCATCTTTTCCTTAATAACATGCATGTGTGAAAACATGAAAAGTTATTTTATGTGTTTCTTCTACATTTCTTTCTTCCTTTTCACTTGTTCAACCAACTATCATCTTTGGCAGGTTGATTACTATGTCATGCTTGCAACCTCATTCTAATGATGTTGAAATTTGTGTTTGAGTTGTGTTCACTATGTAAACATCTATCACACTCACACATAATGCTGTAAGTATTGTCATGCAAGCATTGTTTCGGTCGTCTGAACGTTTATCACAAGTGTCACGTTTGTTGCTCACACCTGTCGGTCAATCACACTGAGTGCATGTTTTCTTGATTATTGGGGGTGTCTTGTCATCAAGTCATGTTGAGTCTATGTTCACAAGGTCATACATGTACGAAGTCACTCGTTCACACTCTTAGTCATTTCATTGAAACCATGTCGACCAGACCACCCTCTAACAACTGACCTTTGTTGCGTTGTGCTGTGCATTATCAGCCCTCAGTGATCATGTACTCCTACCCAAAATTGCGTAGAGCTTGAGGCTGTCTGCACTGCAAAATACTGGAATCGACCCGACTAACTGTCACCTAGAACAACACAAAAGTTTCTCAGTAATTCATGCCAAACTGCGCTACCTGCAAGAAGATCCATCAAACTTCCAATTGGTCAATGGAAGAGTTTGACGGGCAGTGACTCCGAGCCTCACTCCTCCAAAAAATTGCACAGAAGCTGCCAAGAATTCCTGCTTCTGCTGACTAATGAAACTACATAGACATACTGGACAGACACTTGCTTCGTGTCACTGCACTGCCCTAAAAAATTGTCCAGTTTTTTTAGCTAGTCACCTTGTCAGTCGGCCTGCTGCTCCTCTTGAAAACTGCATAGTTTTCATGGGTAGTCTCCCAGCTACCTAGCATCCCGCTTGGCCCAGAAAATACACAAGGATGTCGAGCTTCCTAGCTCTGCATAGTTTTGGTCAGCATCCTCCCACAACCCGCTGCTAGCCTCCTCAAAGAATCTGTGTAGTTTTCACTACCAGTCTCCCATTTGTTACTTGCACTGTCTCCCTGGGAAAATTGCACAGATCTTCCCTCCAGCTAAGCCAGATCCTGCGGAAAGTCACTACCGATCCTAATTTCCCATCTCAGCCTCCGAGTGACATCTGCGAAATTTTCACTAATAGTGCCCATAGCCTGCATCTCGACTCGAAATGTGCTTTGTGCAGTTCCAGAGCTTTGTCCTCTCTCTCGGTCACCTACACCAAAATCGAAAGATAATGCATCATGGTAAAATAGGATATTTATGGGTTTGATGTCATCTCATCGTGAGTGATTGCAGATATAGGTACATGTATGAGACATGGCGCGATGATGAATGGGATGAACAAGGAGCGCATGCTAGGAGACTTTTTTGCAAACGAACGAAAACACGAAGCATACCAAGTAGCAAGCGAAGGATACACATGTGCATGCATGAACTATCAAGCGAACTCCAAGACCAGCGAAGACTTCGCACACCTTTCCATGCAGAGGTGAAGCTATGATACAGCAAGAGCACTCTCATCACTTAGCAGCACTGCAACTCGACATGGACACCACCAGCAACATGGACATACCAGCACTATCTTGTCGATTCATGTCATGAGTCATCTTGGCTACATCACCACTGTAGGCCATACTGTTTTAATCAAGTTAATGTAACGTGGAAATCCAAGAGACCCACATGTAAAGTTAGAGATTCATGTAAAGTTGAAGAGTCATGTAAGTCAAACAGCCATGAGGGAAGTCGAAAAATAACAAGGGTCAGTTTCACCCTTGGCTATATATACCCCTCATTTGTACATGCAAAGGGATTTTTCATCTTGGCTCCTCCCACATAGCCTTGTGAGTTTGTAATATTTTCTTTGAGGAGCGAGTAGTGGCTCCAATGCCTAGCTATCGAGGTTAGTGATGTAATGGTGTACTAATGTGCCTAGGAACTTTCGCTTAGTCTAGAAGCTTGTTAATAGGCCAACACGTTTTCACACATGTATTGTATTCGTTTATAAGACTATTCTTTGGAAGCTTGTAATGCAAGTTGCTTTAACATGTATTAAGACAATTGAACTATTTCAGTTGTTTTAGTACATATGTTGTTGGAAATGTCTTGTATCAGTTGCTAACGTTGTCTTTCCTTTGTGGGTTATCCCGTTGGACACTCGAAAAACTTATTCTTGTAAACTTGGTATAATTCTTGTCGCACTTGTGTGGACTATTCTGTTGGGTGTTGTACGTGTTATCTGCCACCTTGTGTTTGTGACTGTCGCATCTGTGTCGACTACTCCGCCGAAAGCTACACATATCCTGTTGTGTTATGTGTCTCTAACAGAGTTGGGACTATTCCCTTTCAACTTGAGACTCACTTGCACCCTCTCCCTCTGCAGTGAAAAAACTTTGACACAAGAGACACTAAGCACTCACCAAGCATGCAAGCCTCATTGTTCGAAGACAAAGCAAACCACTCTCACGTGTTAACAAGAAAGAGCTAAGGCATATCTTTAAGATAATGGCAATTGAGCCATCATACTGGATGGGAATCCTACAACAAACGGTGTGAGGTCTTGTTGGGACTTCATACCGAGGAGATCCCCTGAATTTTGGCGGGTTTATCATTGTGAACAACATCACACTTGGCATGAGCCACACCAACTGTTAGCATGATTGTATTTATTTCCCATGGAATTTAGAACTAGTGACCTTTACACCATGAAATGCCTTAACAAAACAACCTATCACGATCTACTCTGTCCTCGTGACAATTTTTTTAAATTATATATATATATATATATATATATATATAATATATATATATATATATATATATAGATATATATATATATATATATATATATATATATATATATATATATATATATTATATATATATATATATATTAATTTTCTCTCTCTCACACACATATAATACAATATACATTGAAAGGAGTTATAATCACATTTCATATAAATAATAATGATATATTATTTGATCTTTTTTTAATATTCAAATTTTATTTTTGAACTCGTTATATATATATATTCAATTCTTACATAGTATATATATATATATATATATATATATATTATATATATATATATATATATATATATATATATGTTATTTTTTAAAGGGAAAAACAACGATTTCATTCATTTGAGAAATGATAGAAAATTACATTTTGTATATATACATCCTATGTGTATTCAATTTGTAAAGAAATATGGTGTGAGCTCAAAAATAACTTTTTAGCTAATATCCAGACTATTTGACTAAATTAAACCAAACATTTTCTCCCAAGCATTTTCTCTATGCTTCCTTTCCTTCCTCTAATGAGCGTCAAACTGAGGGTAGATTTGGGCTTGACTTCCCCCTTCCTGGTACCTCTCCTTCCTCTCGATACCAATACTTGTCTGACCCATCCCAATTGATCTCATGTCACCCTTCCACTTTGATCTCCCCTATTTCTGATCAATTTCCAAAGTCTCAAGGCGGTCCTAACTGTCCCCCCCCCCCCCCCCCCACTGTCACACAAGGCTCCACATATTGGGGTATCCCTCTTCCTCCTAATTCCCCTTTTTGAGGCCTCTGAGACTGGTATTGGGTCACTAATCAGCAGCTGCATGCGCCCCCCCCCATAAGTCGGATTTCCCCCGATCGACTCCTCTCCTCACAACTCGGTGGGTGGAGACATTGATCTCTTGATGAGGTATTCTGCCATGGATCTGTCTTCCATGTCCATACATAAATCAGAGGCCTCCCCCTCGATTCCCTCCATTAGTCTTGGATCTTCTTTGAATATTACTGTTCGTAGATAGGGGGAAGGGAAGTCACCTTTTCCATGGAAGATCATCTACAAAAGCCCTATAATTTGGACCGAAAGCAAACCTTTGTGATGTCCCCATCATATCCTCTACTAATTCCTAGACCCTTAGAGATCATGTGCCTGTTAATGGGGGTCTAAAATGAAATTTCTCTCCCTCAACTTGAGAGGTCTAGGGGATGCCTCAAATAAATTACCCCTCAATCATTTCCTTTCCACGATCCTCCCTTTCACCATGTTCATTTAGGAATCCATGTGTGCCAAGGATAAATCTTACAAATATTTTCTTTCGATTTGCCTGAGTTGGAATTTGGTGGTTGTTGATTTGTGTGGTCTATTTGGGGGTATCATGGCTCTTTGGGACCTGAAATGGGTGTGTTGGGTTGTGTTATATTCTTTCCACATAGTTAACAGGGGGTTTGAGGGGTACCCGTAACCCCACTTTATGGGGTCCGGGGCAGCACCCCGGAAAAATTTTGGTTTTGGACCCTATGTTAGGTTGGGCAGACCCACCTATGGTTTTGTGCATGATTTTCGCACATGTTTTTGGAAGAAATGGTTTTTGGTCCATGGTTTTGGACGCGATGGTTTTCGGTCCATGGTATTGGATGCTTCGGCATGTATAAATATGTATTGTAACATTGAAAGGAACATAATGAAAAATCAAGCTGGTAGTCCCGGTTTTGGGATCCAGTGGTAAATCTCTGTGTATCTGTGTTTTATGTGTTATGCTCTCACATTTTTATTTTTTCCTGTGATTTAGAATTCGTATGCAAGTAATTTCTGTACGGGGTTAAAAACTACAGGGTGAATCTGAAAGCATATAAATTATTTGTAGGGATACTTATGTCTAACTTTATTATGGGCTTTTCTTGCCACCTAAATTTTCTCAACATATATGCACCATTCGAGGACATCCTTGTTTTGGGAAAGTTTGGATGCATGTGGGCTTTTGAAGATAACATATTTTCTCATTGTTGGTGATTTGAATGCTACTATGTTGAGCGAGAAATGTACAGGTCTGCGCAATAGAAGGGATCCTCTTGATGCTTGACTTTGTGACCTATTTGAAACAAATTACCTCGTAGACATTCAGCCTCACCCACTCACTCCTACTTGGAGTAATGGCAGGGTTGGTGAGAATCATATTGGGAAACGACTTGACCAATTTTTGATACATGAAAATTTACTGGAGCTTCTGGGAGATACAAGTTCATGGGTTTTCTAGACTCACATATCATATTAGATTATGATTTTTCTTCAGTGGAGAAGGGAGGATATTCACATGGGCCTTCCTTTCAAATTTAATAGAACGTGGTTGGAAGATGAAGATTTTATTAAGATTGTACACAATTTATGGACCTCCTCGAATTACAGATAGGTGCACTTGGCCATGCACTAGATCACTTTGAAGCTAGGGTAGTGAAAGAGTGTGATTATGACTTGGGAGCACCATAAAAAACATAAGATGAGATTGGACTTTCACATAATTGAGACTGAGATGGAACACATTGGTAATATTATGGACCTCTCTGCCCCTTCGACTGCAATTTTGACCCTCTTACAGGCACATGAAAAGGAGAAGAGAGTTATTATTTATTTTCAAGAGGCCTCTTGCAGACTTAAGAATCGGGCCTTATGGATTAGGGAAGGGGATAGGAACACACATTTTTTCCACCAGTTTTCAAGTCATCAGAGGAACATTAATACTATATGGGAGATGGTGTTCACTTCGGGGGATAGAGTTTTCACCACTACTAATATTAAGAGTGAGGTTGTGTTGTTCTTTGAAAAATTGTTCTTTGCTCGCTTGGGGGTCCATACTAAAGATCAACTCTAGGGGATTGAGAACTACCCCCTCATGTTCACAAAAGATAGAAACGCTATAATGGGTCCTATTTCACTGGAGGAGATTGAAAAAGTCCTCAAATATTATGTGAAAGATAATTGCCCAAGTCTGGATGGTTGGACAGTTGAATTTTTCTTAAGATTCTTTGACATCATGGGTAGAGATATACTTTATATGGTTGATGAATCCTACATCTTGGATCATTTATCTGGGGAGATAAATTCCACCTTTATTGCACTCATCCAAAATCCTCTCATCCTCTTTCTTTCTTGGATTTTCGGTTGATATCCCTTCGTAATATCACATACAAAATTATTTCTAAAATTATTGTAGGTAGGATGAAGGAGGTTCTCTCTCAATTTATCTAATCAGTTGATTCATGAGGTAGTGGCTATGGCATAGGAGAGAATACACTCGATTCAGTCCAAAAAGTTAGAGTCCTTGGTAACTTATGAATCTATACTTTCATAAGGCCTATGATTGTGATGATTGGGCTTTTTTTACGACTGATCCTCACTAAAATCGGGCTTCATGTGAACAATGTTTATTTTATTATGGCCTACATATCATTTTTAAATTTTGTTGTTTTGATCAAAGGTTTCCCATCGAGGTTCTTCCAGGTTAGTTGCGGTTCATGTCAAGGTTGTTCCTTATCTCCATTGTTTTTTATTCTTGTCATGGATTGATTACGTACAATGATCGATGAGGTTTGATATCTGGGCTTGTTTGGAGGACTTAAAATTACTCTATAGGTTTATGCTACACACCTGCTCTTTTTTGATGATGAGTTGATCTTCCTTCAAAACTTAAGGGAACAATGTCACATATTGCATTACATTTTTTCCATGTATGGAGATGCATCTGGTTTGGTTTCGAATGGTAGAAAATCCATCCCGATCCACTCTTTTGGTGACATGGAGGACATCGAGTATATTCTAGTCTCTTTGGGGTTAAAATCTCCAACTCGAAAGATGGTTTCACTTATTTGGGTTTCTAGTTGAAATCGAACAAATATAGATCTGTCGACTGGGACTAGTTTTTGGACAAATTTGAAAACAAACTCTCTTTATGGTTGTATCAGTGGCTCTATATGGGTGGTAGATATATTTTTATGTAATCTATTTTACAATAATAATATATTGGTACATTGGATGCATTTATTATCTCTACCTATCCACGTTTCCAAAAGAATCAACTCTGTTATGGAACATTTCTTATGGGCATGCTATAAAGGCATGCACAATTTTCATTTGGTTCCTTTCGATTTCATTACTAGATATAAGGAGTGTGGTGGATGGGGTATACTACATGTCTGTGTTTTTGGATGGGAATTATTAATTAAATTACTATGGAGGGCTCTCTATGGGAAAGGAATTTCGAAGGACATTATTTTTGGAAAATATATGAAACAAAGGTTGATGATGGATTTTGGTATAGAAGTAGATAAATTGGGATACATGATAGATCATATATATGGTCAAGTTTAAAAAATGGTTTATGTGTATGTTTCAATGGTCCTATGGATACGAGGATAAAATATTGATTGGAAGTGATTCTATTATAGGGGTTAGAGTTCTTCCCGGTTTTCTTGTTTTCTTACTTGAAGCCTTGCATTCCAGGGGCATATTTTTTCTTGTACAGTCCATCAATCACTGGTGTGATACATACCCCATTTGGAAGAATGCACGGGATCTTGGCATGATAGATGCGAATGCATTACTTTGGTAGCAATATTTGTAGGCTCTTGGTTTAGCAGGTCTAAGTCGGAAGGCACAAGATGATACATTACAAAGGTTTGGCTCCATTCATAATGTTTTGGTGGTAGTTTCAAAATTATGTAAATTCATTCTCTCAAAGATTTATCCTGTGTATACTCCGTGTTGGTTCTGTAATAAATGGAAATGGAATGTGTCGTTGAAAGTCACCATCTCCTATTGGTTAGTGTGGCATAATATAATCCTCACTTGGGATAATCTTTGTAAAAGATAATTCTATGGTCTTGGTTTTTGCCCTTTTTGCAGGGATTGAACAAAATCTGTTCATCATATTTTTTTACAATGTCCTTTATCTTTGTAGATATGGGCTCAATCCTTACATGCTCTACATATCCCTCCTATGCACCTTTTTCTCATGATGGAAACCTGCCTTAGAGGGTGGAATTCTCAAGTTCATTTTCATAGGTTCATCCCACCTTTTATCTTATGGGAAATCCAGGGGGCACGGAATGCTCTGAATTTTTATGGTATATAGCTAAATATATTCAGAATTTGTTCCAAGATTATGATTTGGCTAGAGACTAGGATGGGGCTCAAATTAGTTGAAAACAAGCCCAAAAATAGATCAAATTTTTTGCAAGTACATTTTCTGAATGGTTTTTTCAACGACTCCACACAGGTTGGGAATTATGGTTGTGGTTCTTAGCTAAGAATCACTCCCAGGTACCACTTCCTTATGTTCTAGAGTGGTGGCCCTGGTACAAATACCAGAGTCAAACTGATGGTTCTCTTGGGACTCTTGTGGTTTGCTAAAAGACATCAGGTTGTCAACATTTATGCTATATGGTGACTCCGGATCTATCATTTATGGGATCTTTGGACGGACTGCATTCTCGCCTCCTCACTTTGACATTTGGGTGGCCTGCATTAAGCTCCTTAAGAATTCTATTGAGAATATCATATTCTCACATTTTTCAAGAGATTTGAATTTTGTTGTCGATGGTATGTCGAAGAAGGTCTCCTGGCTGCTCTCGTGAGTATACATTTGAGACATGTGTCTGATGGATTTCTAATGGGGGAGGGTGGATTACCCTTAATCTAGTACTAATATGTTTTTAGCTATTTTGATTCCTGATGGGTTTTACTATCAAGAATATCTCAGGCTCTGTTAGTTTTGTTTGCTTGTTTTTGGCTTTACTTCCTGTTGTTCTATTCAACAACCCCCCATTTATTAAAAGTAGTAGTTAATATTACATTAATAAATAGGGACGCTTTAAAAAATCCTTCCAAAAATAAACTTAGAATTTAGGCATTTTTCTTATTTAATTTTGGAATAAAGCAAGATATCAATCAAACCCCTTTTCAAAAGAACTACTAAATGCTTTCCTTCCTGTGTATCACATGATTAAGCATCATCAAAAACCTTGCTAACTCACCAAATCTAGTGAAAAACAATTAAAAGAGGACTCTACGCTTTATACCTCGAAACTATCATATTTTTTATATAAACTAGGTCCTAAAGCTTTTCTTGTCAAAACCAAGTCTCACATCACATATCGCTATTTATGAAGAGCCCGCCTTAAAAGGTTATCTTGAAACAAGCGAAATATGAAATTGCGATGGCATCATAACCTTTACCGCATCACATTTCGAGTGTTTAAAAGAATACCGCAAACTTACCAACAATTGATATTGCGAAATGCGATCAAGACCTGGACTCATTTCTTGGATATATTGCGAAGAAATGTTTAGGTCCACCGCTTATTAGAAAAGGTCTTTACAAAGAAAAACCTGACAAGTTATGTTTTGAGGCAATAAACGAGCGGCTCGCATCTCGCATCTCGCAGAAACATAAGGGAAGGTGAGAAACGCGAAAAGGCATAATGCAATATTGTGATCTACGATATTGCTTCACAAATGACAAAATTGGCATTATCACAATTCAAAGGCTTGCCACCCTAGAAGCTTTCATCCCAACTTACGATGCAAACAATTATGAGCATTAAAGCTAAGAGATAACGAAGCATTAGTGGGCATTTAGTAAGAGTTAACTGCATTTATGTGTGAAAAGCCATTTAATGTGATATGATATCTTCTTACACGCGTTCGAATAAAACTCCTTTCTTGTCACCTTTACAATTTATCCGCATTATTCCATTTCACGTTCATTATCATCTTTCTTTATCCAATAGTTGTTGTTCTTCACTTTCAAGAAAAATCCACAGAGAAAATCTTTGGGAGCAATGATGAAGAAAGGTAAGGTAGTCGTCTCTAGAAAATCAGAAATGACTCCTCTATTTACGGATACTACATGCAGCAGAAATGGAGGAACCTCTATGTGGGAAGCCATGTATAATATACTGGAAGAATAGCAACCAAGGATTCTAGAAATGAAGGTTACAGTTGACAGACATGATTCCTCATACGCTTCCATGTTTGAGACAACATGCTCATTTTTGCATCGCATAGCTGTGCGTCCAAAGATAATCCCTTATACAGATATGGTTAAATGGGTTATTGATGAAGCCGACATCTTAGATAGATAATTCAAGAAAATAAGCCAAGAGGTTATGGGATCTTTTACCCCAGAAAACCTGCGGCTTATGTACTACCTACGAGAGCCACAAGTCATCTACAACAAGCAGTTCAGCGAGAATTTTTCCAAAGAGAACGAGGACCCAACAGACTGCACCCAGACCTGGTTAAATAATGAGGTCAAAATAAAAAAAGACAAGAACAACATGTACTCTACTGCGTCTATTTGTTCCCCTCATAGTTTTATAGCGACCATGATATGTAGACTATTTGGCAAACCTGATGGCACTAAATTCTCCCCAAAATGGCTGCCATTAATAGATGCAGTCGTAAACGCAACTATAATGAATTAGGCATAAATTTTGTCTAATAATTTAGCAAGAACAATAATGGATTATAGAAGGAAAATAAGTGTTGCTTCAAGGGTTTACCCTCCATTTTTTATGAGTGCCTATGTAATGGATGCAATTTGTTTTGGTTCAAAATTTCCTGTCATGGGATGGAAGTGGACTGTCCAATATCCACTTCCCATTCACATATACCATAAAGAAATGTGGGAATATTAGTTTCAACCACATTTTTACAAAATTTGTCATGGAGTCATGCTCCCTATCCACAAACAACTTTATAACCGAAATTCCCCTAGGTTTTCCAAAGAAGCCGAGGTAGATATTATCCTAGTGGCCAGACGGTTTGGGGAGGAAACATTCACATATATCAGGGTATTTGGCAGCATTACCTCCCCCCATGTCCTCCCATACTATGTTCCAGACAAATTGATGGCTAGAGAGATAACCTATCAAACAACTAGTGAGGGTGGGATGAGAAAAACATTGAAGGAAGCAAAGAAGGCCATTTGGCCTACATTCCCTTTACAGTGTGGAGAATTTTCATTGCATGACTTGGGGCATGCATTCAAAGAAGCAGAGATTATTTTATCTCTGCAATTTCCTAAATTCCTAGGAAGGCAATATGACCCATTTGGCACTGTCAAAGACTTTACCACCATGGTAAAAATAAAAGTATTCAATAATGAGGAAGGTGCATTTGATGACATCTTTTTACAAAATAACACATTCACAGAGGTGAATCATATGGCTAAAATGTCTTTTTGACCGTGAAGATATTGAAACCTCGTACGAGTATAGAGAAATGAGGCTAATGAAGGTCCCATTGGAACAATTATTGATTGAACCAATAAGGGAACCTACTCCCAGTGTAAGTCTAGAAGTTGATTCCAAAGAAAATTCTAAAGCTAATTTTAGAGTAGAATCCCAAGAGAGGTCTATCATGGAGTCAAAGAAGTCATCACAAAATGGGAAAAGCAGAAGAAGGGAGTTGGAAAAATATACATCCCAATCTATAGAAAATATAGCTGAGCAAACTTTAGCTAGAAAATAGGTTGAAATCCATTCCACCTCCACCTAGCCAATAAAACTCCTGGTGATTGATTTAGAGGAAGAACGGGACAACTTTAATAAAAGGTTCCATACAAAGAAACAAACGCTAGAGTTGCAAACTCTACAACAGAAAGCAACTCAAGAAATTACAACAAAGGAGACTGAAGATAATCAAGAGGTAGATCACATCCCTTACTCCCACCTTTGAATTTTTTTTTAGAATCGAGGAGATTCCCGCTCTAGATGTGTTTTATAGCCCACCACACAAATCATTTGTTAAAAGACAAAGGAAGTAAAGGAAGTTGGATTCTACTGCTGTTACTACCCTTGATAATGAACCAATGGATGTTGTCTGGAAAGACTCACCCATCGACCCATCTGCCAACCTTACTAGACTGTCATAGTTTGCAAGTTCCTACGCTACAATGACCATCAACAAAGCAATAGAGGTGCAAATGTTGCTTAAGCAAAAACAAGATAAAATTTTGTCTCTTGAACAACAATTACAACAAGCAAAATCTGACGAGAAAGAAGAGACACAGTTAGCTAAGCTTCAACAAGAGTTCGAGTAGATGCAAATAAAACAACAAGCCAGCTTAGCAGAGAAGGAAGCAAAAATACAAGCAATAACTGATCTACATAAGGATGATCAAAAAATTGATGAGTTTATTATTGAAGCAGTTGGCCTTAACTCCCAGCTGATGCACCAAAAGGAACTATTATGCCAGAAGATTTTGGAATGGAATTCTTATTGCGAAACAAGTGACAAATTGACAAGCCAAGTCGTTGAAATGAGACTTGAATATGATGAAATCTTGAAAAAAGTCTCCGATTTCATCACTTAGCAAAATTCAGAAGATGGGAGAAAGGCCGAACTACCTAAACTCGAAGAGTCACACAAAGAAATCTTATTTGCAAACCGGGATTCTCGACTTAGAGAGGCAGAAAAGGAAACAACAGACGTGGCAACAGTAGCAAACAGTGTTATCAAAAATATTAATGAAAATTTACATAGCGTCAACCTTGTGGTAGAGTCCATTCCGGGTTTTCTTCCTAATGTAAAACAGATTGAACTAAAGTGGAGGTAGGAAACAGAGGAAAAAGCAGAAGCAATTAGGCAAATAAAAGGTTAAATTGGGAAGCATATTGGCGACATTTAGTGAAACCTCAGAGCCATTGGATGACCCTATGATGCCTAACCACTTCTACGGAGAAAATGGTGCTAGCAGTGACGGACGATGTGTTCACTAGGTAGTTGAAAGCTGAAATCGGCCAACTGACACAACTCAAGCCCATGATAGACATTTGCAATCTAAAAGATCAAATGCAGAATAGTTAGTCACCATGCTCATTGCTATTTTTGTTTTATTTTGTGTAATTTGAGGAAGTTCGTTTAAACCTCCTCAACTATTTTGTAATAATATATTTTTAGTTTTATAGTTTAGAATTTAAACCCCTCTCAAGCATTTAGAGAGGGGTCTAGAAATTTTATCAGAAACAATCTTCAAAACATGCACTTCTGTCCCTTTGAGGAAGTTTTGGTGAAATGAATGGAACATGATTTATTTTATCTTATCTGGCATATTCTACTAAAATTTCACTTTTGTACTCTTAGATGGTGTTGGATGGATTGAAAGTAGATCAATATTGTTGAAGCACATGAGTAGGATGTATTACAAATGGTACTTTTATCTCGCAATTCTCCTTTACTTATGTATTAACCAATAATTTCTCTTCAAGTTGTTTATGTATGAAAATTTGAATCTTGGTAAGAATTATTGCACTTTTGTATGATGATGTCTTATATTTTATGGAGAATACATGAATAATTTCTTATATGATATATCTTTCACAATCATTTTGGCTAACTTTTTATATGAAATGATTATATTTCTCATTGCAATTGAATGATCTTTATTACCAATTGATTTTGGGCATTATTATAGATCGCATACTTCAATTTATTCCCGGGTATAGTCATAATTAGTTAGTGTTTAAATTAGGATAAATGCATGTGATTATTAGTTTAGATTAGATTACTTTTAGCTTAAATATTACTCCAAAATATCACATATCACCCCATTAGCACTATTATAAATTAGATTGGGAAAGTATTCTCATTATCCCTAGTTGGAGCCACTACAACAAACGGAAAAGGAGCTGCCAACCAAGGTTCGGACCGTGTGGTTTTCCCCATGTTGAAGCAATGATGTTTGAGGCTTCAACATTTTGGCACCAGAAGGAGGGGTTGACTATGAATGGCAATCAAATCCAAATCAATAGGCCATTCTAAGAGTAAAACTCCCTCACCATAACCTCCAACTTCTCGATCGCATTCCAAGTCCTCTAATCCTAAGCGAGAAGTTGCAAAGAAAATTACAGAGCCCACTTTGAAATCCCAAAGAAGCTAGATCATTCTTCTTCTACTAAAGCCCTTGAAGTTCAATATTTGATTCATAAATTACAGGGGATTTCATTATCTCAAGAAGAATATGAGTTATCCCAAGATAATGTTACCTCTCAGTTTACCCCATCTCAATTGCTAACTAGAGCGCAAAGTGAAAAACTTGGAATCCCCCTATTCAAATTCCCTCTGCCAAGCCGTAATATAGCTAAGAAAACACCATCCGAATCTCACAAATATGTTCTTTCATCGACACAATCTTCATCTTCATTCATTCCTTCTATACCATCATAAGATCAATCATTCGCCTCGCCACTCTAGATCGTGATTCACATAGGTACAGGAACTACATCCTCCTCTACCCAATCAACTTCAACCATTGCTACACCTTATCCTACTCACATACCAACAATGGCACAAAATCCTCCGAGGCCATGGAATAACCTAAGGGATGTTAGGATGGCTGGGCCTCTACATCAATTGCCAGCTCATCTAGAGAAATGGTTACCCAAATTCAATCCTGGTAATGGCCTAACTGTTGAGGAACATATAAACAATTTCATGTTGTCCATTAACTTGAATGAAGTAGTGGAAGAAGACGTAGTTGTAATATTATTTCCATATACTTTACATGAAGCAACAGGATCATGGTACTTCTCATTACCATCAGGTCCTATTAATAGTTGTGATGCTTTCCAAGAGTAGTTTTTAACTAAATTTGGAGATGATAGGTCCACAACTACCCTAATTAATGATCTCTCTAATTTGAAAGCCGAACCAAAAGAACCCATTAAAGACTTCAACTCTTGCTTCAATAAATTATTGAAGAAGATACCAATGACATCTAAGCCCAGTGATGAGGTCCAAAATCAGTGGTATATTTCTACTCTACCTTCAAGTACAACTATTTTTGTTGATATAGCTGCCAAACCGACATTGGCAGAAAATATGAAAGAGGCAATCGCTGTGGAAAAACGAATTCTAGTTGTAGAAAATAAAAACGCATTAGAAGAATGAAAATATAAGAAAGTGACTTTTAGGGATGACTCCGAGAAGAAACCACCTAAAGATCCTTTTGATCTTGAAGGGTTATAAAAGGTCCTCAAGACCATGTCTAACGAAATGGTTGATATCAAAAAACAGATAGCAGAGACTTCCTCTAAGAAATCTTTTAGACCATTTAAAAGGAATTCCCCTACTAATCCTAAACCTCCAAATGCTATATCAAATGCTGAATCAGATGGAGAGGAGGATGAAGTTTAAACAAATGAAGAATAAACAGATGATGAAGAAGTGGTAGAGTTACAAGGAATGTGGGATTTTATCCTTCCCAATGAGGAAACTCAAGAAGCATTGCCTATCGCTACTAGAAGTAAAAACCCTCTTGATTTGTCACAAACAAATTCAAAGCAGAAGGCTACAATGCCACCTCCTAGGGACAAAGCAACATGTAAGAAGTCTTCACCAAAATTCACTCAAACCACTCCTTCTCAATTGGATTCTTCACCTTCACCTAAAACTCTCATAGTTTCTGATGAAATGGAATATAATATTGTTGAGGATATGAAGAATACTAGGGAAAGCATCACCTTTCATGAGCTTTGCAAATTGAAGCATCAATAGAAGCTACTCTTTAAGGAACTCAAAGTAGTACCTACTGCACTACTTCCCACTGCTGTGATCTCACAAGCCGCCCAAGAAATGGGAAGGCCCCCTAGCACCTATTTAAACAAGATTGATCCAACCGAAATCTCTCTAATTGGAGGAAGATCTAAGTCTCATACTCCTCCATTTCTCCTTACTTTTGAAGTCTTTAATAAGAACTTACAAAACTCTTTAGTTGATTCAGGAGCTTCATCTAACATCTTACCTAGAACAATTTGTGCAAAGTTGAATGTTCAACCTCAAAAATCTATTGTACGTATAGTACAGTTAGATCGATATCAAGTCAAAGTTGTTGGGGAATTTAATCAAGTAACCATCAGACTTTCATCAAACCCTATAGTTTGTCAAGTCATTGACATACTCGTAGCTGATATTCCTGAGTTCTATGGCTTAATCCTTAGTAGAGACTGGTTAGAAAAACTTCATGGTTATTTTGCAATTGACTGGTCTCACATGTGGCTTCCTTATAATGGCAAGCCAAATCAAATAAGGGTTGATCGCGAGAAACATCAAAAGTAGATAGTTACAGAGCTAGAAGGAGAAAATGAACCAGTTGCGTATAGTAACAATATCATGGGAAACTACTCAGTAGAACCATTTCTAGGAAATTCAATGCTTACACTTCACCTTTCTTAGAAAACTCTGTTGTATCTCAAATTGAAATTTTTTCCCAAACAAACACTTCTGAATGTGTAAATTTTGTAGATAAACCTGTAGTTACCTCTTTATTTTGGAAATTATTTTTTGATGGATCTAAATCCATTGATGGAGCATGAGCAAGATGCATATTAGTTAGCCCAAAGGGGGAAAGACTATGTTGGCATGCAAACTTGAATTTGATTGCACAAACAACACCGCTAAATATGAAGCACTAGTTTAAGGTTTGTATAAGGCAATTGGCTTTAATATCAAACACCTCCGAGTATTTGGAGATTTGGAAATTGTAAAAAAGCAGGCGAGAAATACTATACACTGTTTGTTAGGATATTTGAAACACTATTAGTCATTAGTCCAAGACCTGACCTCTCACTTTACACCATTTAATATTTCCCCTATTCCAAGACTCCAAAATGCTAGTGCCGATCTCCTAGTTATATGTTGCTTCCAAGCTTATGCCACCAGAGGATTATAGCCCCGATTGATTTTCCATTGAATTGATTTTTAGGCCTTCTATTCTCGATAATATCACCAACTAGAGAATCTTTAATAATGACCTGGATATCATAACCTCAGCCAGAATGGGTGCACTTATTTTATCACACCTTGGATATCATTCCCAGAAACTGGTATATTGAAGCAGAGCTTCGGCATGACATAGGCAAGTGGGATAACTTGTGTGAAGGGTTTTTGTCGACATTCCTCTTTGAAGATCAATGGATGGATCCCATGGACAACGTGTTACAGCTGGTAAAGGTTGCCATTTTCAAGATGCCACTGGAACCAAAAGAAACTGCACAGCCCAACTAGTCGTGACAGTTGAACCAGGCTCTCGAATGCTATAATGTCCTGGTAGAATATGATGAGGACAATCTGCAAAACGTCAATATTCCGGAATCAGAGGGGAGCTGTGAGGTGCACAGACCCAAAATCGAAGATCCAGATATAACAATGCCGTTTACAATGAGACAAGTCAATATCAGAACAGAAGACGAGCCGAAGTATGCAAAGCTTGGGGACTATTGGGACGACGCCACAGTGGAGAAGGTCGTTGAATTGCTTCGCGAATATCAAGATTTATTCCCAACAAAAATCATGGAGCTAAAAGGGATCCTAGGAGACTTGGAAATGATGAAGATAACATTGAAGCCAGATGTGAAACCAGTTAAGCAGCGACCCTACCGATTGAACCCAAAATATAAATCAAAGGTCCGCGAAGAACTGGACAAGATGCTGGTAGCAAGAATCATTGAATCAGTTGAGGAGTTCGACTGGGTAAGTTTGATGGTTGTGAAGGAGAAGAAACAGAAGGGAGAGAGTCATATCTGCGTGGATCTCAGGAAGCTCAATGATGCTTGCATTAACGATCCATTTCCAACTCTGTTTACATATGAGGTACTAGAAAATGTGGTGGGGGGGGGGGGGGGGGCAAGAAGCCTACTCCTTCACGGATGGGTTCTTAGGATACCACCAGATCAAGATCGTGCTAGAGGATAGGAGTAAAACAACGTTCGCCCCTGAATTGGGTTACTTTCAGTACACGATGATGCCCTTTGAACTGAAGAATGCACCGGCAATATTTTCATGAATAGTGGTATCGGCATTCAAAGAATTTATACACAAGTTCTTAGAGGTCTATCTTGATGATTGGACCATGTTTGGACTGGTTAAGAAGCACGTAGCGAGCTTATGGTTGATGTTGGATACTTGCCGCCAACACCAGATTGTGCTAAACTTAAAGAAGTGTACTTTCCTTGTTCCATTTAGGAAACTGCTGGGCCATGTGGTCTGTAAGCAAGGCCTGATGGTGGGTCTGGCAAAGATCACTGTCATACTCAATCTACAAGTACCGCGAAGTGTCAATCAACTACGTGCCACACTAGGACACACGGGCTACTATCGGAAGTTCCTCAAGAGCTACGCCTAGATCACAACTTCGATGGACCAATTGTTGAAGAAGGATGCTACTTATTGTTGGAATGAGGGATGCAACAAAATTTTGGAGACGCTCAAGGAAAAGATGGCATCAGCCCCTATATCAGTCTTTCTGAAATGGGACGTCAAGTTTCATGTGCATGTCGACGCGTCGTGTATCGCGCTGGGGGCAGTACTTACTCAACCAGGAGCAGAGGGAATTGACCACTCGATTGCATTTGCAAGCCACCGGTTGTCAAAAGATGAGAAGAATTACTCCACTACCGAGTGTGAGGGATTAGCGATGGTATACACGCTTCAAAAATTCTGCCACTATCTGCTTGGAGGCCACTTTAAGATGTATACCGATCACTCGACGTTAAAATACCTAGTGAACATGCATGTGTTGGGGGGGGCACATTGGTAGATGGTTACTGTTATTTTAGGAGTATGACTTTGAGGTCATTGTAAAGCTGGGATGTTTAAACGTAGGCCCAAATCACTTGTCCCGAATTGAGACCGGTGAACAACCACCAAATCTAGAGGACAGACTTTCGGATGCATAACTATATGCGGTGCACGTAGTGGATGGTCACTTTGAGGATATAATCCATTTCTTAACTATAGGAACTTCATCACAGGGATATTATGTTCAACAGAAGAAGGAATTGGTGATACGCGTAGTAGACTTCACCGTGATTGTAGGACACCTCTACAAAATGGGCAACGATGAAATATTGCATAGGCATGTCCCAGAGTTCGAGCGAGGACAGATCCTGGCCGAAGCACATGGGGGTGTTGCTGGAGGAAATTATGCAGGTTGCGCCACAACCGAGAATATTCTTTGCACAGGATTATGGTGGCCCACTTTGCATCAGGATTCAAAAGCATATTGTCGAGCCTGCGACGTGTGCCAACGGACGGGGAAACCATCGCGGAGAGATGAAATGCCACTCCAGCCACAAATGACACTACAACCATTCGAGAAGTGGGCAATCAACTTTGTAGGACCTATCGAGCCGCGAGGGAAGACGAGCACACGCTATATCATCAGCACGACAAAATATTTGACTCGATGGGCAGAGGCATAGCCGGTCAAGGATTGCACGACTACAACCACTGTGAAATTTTTGTTCGAAAATGTATTGACAAGGTTTGGATGTCCCAAAATTGTCATGAGCGATCGGGGCACGCATTTCTTGAATGAAAAAATCAGCACACTCACTGAGGAATTCCAAATATATCACCAACAAAGTACGCCATACCACCCGTAAGCAAATGGGATTGTTGAGGTATTCAACAAAATCTTGGAGAATGCGTTGACCAAGGTCTGTAATGTGTAGTGAAATGACTGGGACTTGTGCATCCCTTCTGTGCTATGGCCATACCGAACCACGTGCAATAACTTGACGGGCTAGACACCTTTTCGATTAGTCTATGGCAAGGAGGCCATTATGCCTATGGAATATATAGTGCCTAGTTTGCGGATAGTGACAATCACAGGTATGGCATACCATGGGGCTTTGGAGGAAAGGCTCGTGCAACTAGTGGAACAGGAGGAACGGTTTTTGGCTGGATTCCATCAGCGAGTACAAAAGTACCATGAGAAAGCATGGCATGATCATCATATCAAGGTGCGCACCTTCAAGGAAAATGATCTAGTATTGCTATACGATAGTAAGTTTGAGAACTTCCCCGGAAAACTCTGAATGCATTGGCTAAGAACCTATGTTGTCAAAGAAGTTACTGATGGGGCTGCGGTTCAGCTTGCCAAGCTCAATGGAGACCCCTTCCCAGGACAAGTGAATGGCAGTCGCTTGAAGCTCTATACGGGCGGGCAAGTCTCCTGACTAACCGGTCGAGGGACAGTCTCACCACTCCAACCAGTTGAAAGAGAGCACGGGAAGGTAAAGAAATCTGGGGGAAAGAGGTGTGAGTACTAGGCTACGCGTTAATTTGTCTCATCAACAATATCACGGTTGCGCTATAAAAAGTGTGCCGATGCATTGCTAAGAAGAGAGGTGACCATTCCTGTCACTATTCATGACAAGATGTCTACATTATGGCAAAAGGGAGCGGGCGACGGGAAATTAAGAGAGGAAGTACAAGTCAGATATGGAACGAGCTGCCACAGATTTCACACGGGTACACTAGAGCAAGCGGGAACCAATGAATTTGAAATTCAAATCGCTTATAAATCACCGAGGGGCATCCATCGGGCGACCTACACTTCTGGAAAATACATGCTAATTATCGATATGGAGCTGTTCATTATCTTTGCACAAGGAGTAAGCCCGAAGGTGGTGATATGGCCAATGGAGAAGCAGGACTCTCTAACGCGCATGGTGTTGACAGCTACGGGAATTCCGCAGAAGACAACATCAACAGTAGGGAATGTATCGAAAAAGGGGAGACATGAAGCAGAATTGGTCTGGACCATGGGTAGAAACGAAGTTACTAAGTCATCTCTAAAGGACCTTGAGGATTGGGATCTCGTGGTGGTACAAGGAGGCCCAAATGCGCCTGCCCCACTAGCACTAAAATCCTAGGAAGGGGTGTTCTGTGTTAACCGAGCAGAGCAGAATGAGCACATCGGCCTCCAGAACTGGTATAAACAATGGAGTAGAAGCAGGACGAAGCGTTGTAGGAGACAATGAAGAAGCAGTAGGACGACGGGCGTCACTCAAATGAAGGTGAAACCGCGAAGCCATAGCAGCATGTCTTGCTGCACAAACAAGTGACTCGGGATGAGTCACAATGATTATGTTGGGGGACTGCTGGGTAGTGGAGGCCTCGCGTAGTAGTTTTGGGTCTGATAGCCTAGAAAGTAGGATAAAAATATTGTAAACCTTCGAAATGTGCGGAGCGGGAAATGTAAAAGGTCGAGTCAAAGGTTTGTCCACCCAAGAAATAATATAGAATAATAGGAAGTAAGTCGGTCCACAGACCATAGGAAGGTATAAATAGAGCGCGCATGTATGAGGGAAAAGCAGTTCTTTTGGGTATGATTTTAGATCTAAAATGTAATGGGTTTTTGAGGAGAACAATCTTAAGCATCTGTAAGTCTGAGTCGAGGGTTTGGGTAGTGGATAGAGGCTATGTAGTTGTGTGCACAGAGGCCTGGAAGCGTCCGCAGCTGTGTGCGTGGACCCTTGTAGCTGAGTGCGCAGGGCGGATCTGGATGTATTGGTGAAGAAATTAAATAAAGATAAGTTGCTTTGGTAATTCTATGTTGAATCTAAAGTATCGCAGATCTAGTTTTTTGTATGGTTAATATCACTGTTTGATCTACGCGCATATGCTTACATTGTGAATACATGTGAATCTGTGTTTAATCTAAGTGCGTGAACTGGATAAATCTGATAAATGTTTGCTTAAATACCATTCTAAGTAATACTTCATCAAATAAATTAGATCTGTAAACAACGCGCTAATAACTAGTAAAGATTATTTTGGGTTCGGATTTGTGCGAAATAGGGCAGCACGATGTTGCGGAACCGTGCGCGAAACCTCCAGATCACATCTAGACATCCCAAGGGTGCAAAAACCTGGTTCTAGCACCCTCCCTTGCTACCTCGGGTGAGACCTCAGTTCGTGCTCCGTAGACTATTGCCGAAAGGGCTGATAGCTACAGGATTTGTTTAGCTAAATAATTCTTCTGAACCTAGGTCAGGCCCATATAAGCCAACACTTTAACATTGGGGACCAAGTTTTGAGATGGGATTCCAAGAGAGAGGACAAAGGAAAACATGACAAGTTTGATAATATTTGGAAAGGGCCATATATTGTTCATGCTTTTAGGGGAAATAATGCATCTTATAAACCTTAAAGAGATAGATGAAGCAGAGATACCTGGAGGTCCTGTCAGTGACAGGATGTTGCAGCACTACTTTTCTTAGCCTACAGATTTTTCTTACTTCATTGTAAATATCATAGTCTCTATGGTTTTGATTGGGTAACTTATTAACAAAGGTTGAAGCCTGCCGCGAAGGCCCTAAGCCTGGATTGATGAGCTACCAAAGGTATCTTAAAACAACAAAGAAATCAGATGAATACATTATAGACATGGAGTACTCAAGGCTACTGATCATATGTTCCTGACACCTCACTTGGTGAAGTGTCATCCCCAGCTGGAGCCACTATTAGGGTCCTATAAATTATAGGATCTCAAGGTGATTGAGTATTTTGTATTTGTAATTTCATATTGTACATAATTTCAATATTCAAACAATTTCCAAAAATATATGAAAAAAAGAAAATGAAAAGATGGTATGTTAAAAAAAAAATAATAATAAAACGAAATAAGCACCCCACAAAAGAAAAAATAGAAAATAATACAGAAAGTGATGCAAGTCTAAATGCCACTATTGATAAGTTAGATATTTTAGTTTATTATCAAATAAGGTTGTGTGCAAATTGTTTTTGAATTCCACAAAGACTAAAGTTCTATTCAAATCATGCAGTTTAATCATGATTAAACACATTTCAATTTCTGTTGAATAGGTTAGTGAATAAAGGTTTACCAAATAGTTTAATCCTGGTAAATCAGTAGCTAGGTAGAAATAAATTGATTCAATAGTTTAATATGAATCAATGGTGAAATAAGTGATAGAATAGGATAGATTTTCATTAAAAAAAAAGTGATTTGGGTCTGCTAGTTTAAATGCACCCTGCAAAGAAATAAGAGAAAATGTTAACTTAGAAAAAAAATTGAAATGAGAAGGTTGGTAGAAGCTCAATGGTGATTTCAGGAAAAACATGAAAATTTTATCCGAAGTCAAATTCTAAAGGTATTTTCATGCACAGGAGGAAAACAAAGAGATAAAGGTTTATTCTAAGGTTATGTATATCAAAGAACATTTGGTTCATTATCCCACTATTCATAAGTTTCATCACCGAACCATAATTTCCTCGCTTACATATTTCATTCATTTACCTACTGTGCCATGTGTCCAATCATATTCCATTAAATTTTATCCCTACCCCACCGCACTTCCATCACATCACGATAAAGCACCGTCACCTTTCCCCTCATTCGAACTCCCCATTTCATATCTAATGGCTAAGGTTATGTTTCGGACCCCCCTCACCATCTGAACTTTACCATCGGGGGAGGGATGGGTGGTTTGAACTGGGCAGTATTGAAACCTGGACCTGCAGCGACGTAGCATCGTCTTGTGTTTTCGCACCCCCCTTACTAAAACCGCTAACCACCTTCACCTCCCTTCAAAATGGTTTTCTCCACCACATGAAATCACTACCATATCCATTACACTCCCGCCAATCCCCTCTCGCCACCTCATTTGTCCATTTCTCCTACCAATCACATCCACTCCCTCCAAATCAACTCATTAAGTAATTTAATTACTTAACCGTTAATATAACAGGCGCATGCCATCATCAATGGGAAATCTTAAAAACTATAAAGTCCCTTTCGTTTTCCCATTCACAGTTTACCGATACCACCCTTTGCTAATAATATCTTTATGTGACAGGTTTTCCATTTCGAATTGCAATAGTTTCACCTACCTGAGAATTACACCAATTAACCGATGTGCCAACTACTGCCTTTATTTTCCTATCTGCTCAAATCTAAGTCCTCTCTGCACCTTGTAAATCTGACTCCTAATCAAGATTCACTTCAGTTTTTACTATCTCATATTGTAAAACTGTAGATTTTTTGGGTTATTTTGAGGTTCTAGATCCTGTTGATTTTGACCTTTCAATTTTTATCGTTTCCAATTAACTAGATATATATTCAAGGGGTTATCAACCAGGATGAATTTTTTATCACAAAAATGAAACAATATTCACAATCGAATCTTAAGGTCTCAAAAGAGTAAAACAAATAATTAACACACGCTAAAACTAAGGATTCAGACTGTGCAAACAAGCTTTTCACAGTGGAATCACTAGTTGGTGATGAAACCCAATGTCACAGAGATCAAAGTGAAAATTGGCTATAAATAGAGCAAGTGGAATGATTTACATTGACATCCTACTTAATGTATACGATCTGGTTCAAGTAAACTTTATTTATGCCATCTTGAATGAAGAATTCTCTCCAAAAAGGTCCAAGTGAGGCTAGCCAAAATTTGTTCTAGGTGTAGCAGAGACTTCCCCTCCGTCGTCACCTCAGGTCAAAGCCCTAATATTATGGTCTCTAAGGTTACCACGTAAAAATATTTAACCTGGGGGGCAGTCACAGATTAGACGTACATGTAAGGGTAGAGTAACAAATATCAATCCCATTGAAATTTCCTCAACATGGTTAATTTGAGGTTTACTTCCAAGTGACCCTCAAGTACCTTTCAGTGCCATTTTTAATACGTGTAAATCATTGTACCATAACTAGTGAAGTGGGTTCGATCACTCCACTAGGTCTTATATGATCTCGTGCTTAACTCATTTGCAACGGGAGCTTCCCATAGAAAATTGTAGTAAATGGATTTTTCTCCCTAATGCAAGATTCTAATGTTTGTTTGCAGCTTTTGAAAGTTAACTCACTTCCCTATTCCAAAGCCCTACAACCTGATCTAATGTATGTGGAAAAGAACCCTAAAATTAAAAAAAAAAAATCTAGATTGATTTTATTACCGTTGATTTTAAGAGTTGTTATTTACTCAAAGGTAATGGATGTGAAACTGATGGAATTGTGACTTGATTAAAATCCTAATGCAATAAAAAATGAAATTGTAATCTTTTCATTTCAATAAATTTCTATATGAAGTAAGGAATGAGTCTTTCAATTTTTCAACAGAAATGTAAAAAAATCTTAAACCCCATTATATCCCTTTTTCCTAAATGCATATGTCCAATTTCGAATTACCCAATTACTGAAATTAACTTTCAAAATTTCACTTTGCCCAATAACACAAAAAAATGAAGAAACTTCTCTTTGACATACAATCACTTGAAAAATTGCAAAACTCAAGAAGAAACCAATGAACACTAAAATGAATTTTCCCTAATTGAATGTTATGAATTCACTTGCAATCAAGAGTACGGCTTAGAAACACTTAAGCAATAGAAGAAAAAATAACTTTTTGTTTCACATATAGCGCATGAAGTACTTTTCACAAGAAATACTCATTCTTGTAAATCATTGATTTTCACTCACAAAACAATCTTTCACAAAAGATAAAAATAAACTCAAGACCTTATTTGATTGAAAGAAGAAAGACATATAGACAGCAAAGCAAGACCAACTTATCTCTCTTTTGATAGATCAACCACTCACTAGATGAGACTTTACCCTAATTTGTGAAAACAAGAAAATCACAAGTAAATCCTTTCACAACACTCAGCGATACTGATAGAGACACAATGAAGGTACAGACAAGTGTAAATAAACAGGAAAAACCAAAAACTTTGGACTTGATGAGGATAAATCTGAAATTTCAAAAAAATCCAGGTATGTGCACAGGTTATAGAGAAAATGAGTGTGCATGCGCATTGTTGCAGAAAGAAAAGTGTGCTCTGTGCTTAAAGCTAAAGTATGCACATCGGGAAATTTTAGAAAAAAATAAAAAAACAAGTCAAATAAATCACAAAATCCATATTTTTAACATTTCCAAACACTCAAAGAGGGCTTCAACATAAGGATAAAAAGGTTAAACAAGTAGAATAATGGAGAGTGAGATGATCCCCAATGGAGCCACTAATTTTTTAGGCAGAGTAATCCCTCTTGCGGACAAAAGCGATTTCCCTAGAGCTCAGACAAATCTAGTAACAAAACAAAAAAGAACTACTACCTTTCCCTAGATTACAATTGACTGAAACAAACAATATGATAGAGGTCACTTACCATTTAATCGAAATGTATGATGAATTCCCTTTCAAAGCTTTCGACAGAAACATACACAGAAGGATATTTTCATAGATAGAAACATACACAAGATCAAAGCATCCAGTATATAGAATAAAAGATAAATGAACTAATTAACCTAATCATGTATTGTAAATTTATCAATATGCAATCATAACCTATGTGGGTGATCAAAAAATCCCCAAATTATATCAAAGAAGACATAATTGGGAAAGAACAGTTGCTTTAATATTAATAAAATGGAGAATAAACTTACAAACTCAAAGCCTTGATGTTACAAGTATCTTCTCACAATCCCCAACCCTCTCCTTGAATGAATAGCCTTTGAGCCTTATTTCTGTAGCATAGGCCTACTTCTAACAGTCCTCCTCAATCCATAGGCTTTTGTTATCTTTAGAGGCAAAGAGGGAGAATTTTGGGATCCATTTCCCAAGGGATAAAATCCACTAATGGTGGGATAGGGGTTCCACAAAGAGAGGGAGGTAGCTCCATGATGGGAGGGACCAGGGTTGAATAGGCATCCATTTGAATCTTGTTAGTTGGGAAGGATTAAACTAACAATTCTTTTAAACCTTACTTTATTTTTACATGCGTTAAGTCATGTGTGCAAGCCACAGTGTAAGACAGAGTGCATTTTACCAATTTCTAATGGAATCTTTTATGTATGTGCAGAGATTGACTAGGGAACATAGGAAGCCAAAAATAGGGTTTTGAGCCATGGGATCCAGAAATTTCATTATATTTGGGATATTTTGGGTTCTAGCCTTGCAAGGGGATGCTTTGGACACATTTATGGATAGCAAAAGATCCAAACCAATGGTCATTTGTCTAATGCAACAAAATGATGTGTAACAGGTGGTCGGAAGCAGATCCACTTAAACAAGTAAACGACCAAGAAGTCATTCACTTTATAAAACAGAACATCATCACTAGGTTTTGCATCCCTAAGTCACTTATCTTTGATAATGCAACTTAATTTTAATCATTAAGATTTTATGAGTTTGCATGAGAAAACGAAATTGTTCTCAAACATGCATCTAATTATTATCCCCAGGGAATGGTCTAGTTGAATCCACAAATAAAAATCTTATTTGCATTATTAAGAAGACTACTTTCTTTAAAAAGAAGATCTGGCATACTGCTTTGACTAATGCACTTTGGGCTGACCGTGTTACCCCCAATCCTTCTGTGAAGACCTCTCCATAATTTATAGTGTATGGTATCTTGCCTCTGAACTTGCACCTCTCATCCTTGCAACTCTCTCAAGAGTCACAAGGTAAACCTTGATTAATGGTTCAAAGAAAGATGAACACTTTAATAAAACTCGAGGAAGAATGGATCAAATCCAAGGACTGATCGATCGTGCATCAGAACTGTATAAAGCATTGTTTTGATAGAAAATTTGCAGGCGCGAAGAGCTTTGATGTGGGCGACCTAGTTTTGAGATGGGATAAACCCCACGAAGACAAAGGTAGGCATACAAAGTTCCAGCCATTGTGGATTGGACCATTCACATTTGAATACAAACTTGGCCATAACGCTTTCAAGCTTAAACTTTTAGACGGGAGGATTGACCCCCTACCCATAAATGATCGAGATATAAAGCATTATTTTCATTAGAAGCTACGAGTTGTACTTCCTATACATATTGTTTTTGCATTTTTTTTTTTTTGTTTAAGTCAATCGTGTGTCACGTTTTTATTATGTTTTGTCATGTTGTGTCTAATCGTTGGTCATTGTACTTAAATAATAACTGTGTGTGAAAGTGCATGGCCCAAGAACTTTGTAGTGTAATCAAAGAGAAGTCTTACAACTGCAACGCTTGGTTTCCTAATTATTCTCCTTCTTTGTTTGGTAAAGTTCCATAGGTTGAGGTAAGTCCAAATGGAAAATATGATTCCTCCAATAGGATAACCTTGAGGGAACCTATTAGATTTTTGCTTATTCTAGCACCTGAATTGCTCAACTTGGCCTATGTCTACTTGCATGTTAATGCTTGTCCAATCTAGTAAGGAAGGAATAAGGGGGGGGGGGGGGGAATCTAAAGTGAACAAACCTAAATCATAGATTTTAAAATACTTTTCTCAAGGGGAAACTGCCTATATTTTCAATAAGTCAGGATCCCTCTTCCGCCCATTGAAAATAATAAGTGCCAATGCACATTTCTATTAAATAAATAAATAAAGGGTGAAATAAGAGAAAGGCTTCATGCATAGGGAGGTGAAGCAAGTGACTTCATCGGGTATTGTCTAGGCTTGTTGGAAGTGAAGCAACATTTGTGCTCCTGAAGTGACTCTTCTGGTGTACTATCTAGGCTTGCTCGAAGTGGAGAAATGCCAAAGATGAATACTCTATACTCTTAATATTATAAACTCATCGTGCACATTACCCTTTCCTAAATTGCACTACTTGTGATACAATGTATCTTTGTGTGATTTCAACCAAGTAGAGAAAGGAGAGGCTTCTATGTATGAAATTGAGTCGAAATGGGTATCTTGGGGAAATAAATATCCCTTGAAGTTATAACCCCTAACTAAAAACTAATTCTTGAACAGAGAAGCTGAAGTTCATCCAGTGTGTCGCCAAGTCTTGTCACTACTACAACACCCTCCAGAATTTCACTACATTCTAATTTTGGATCCTACCTCATTGTCGTGTCAAGTGTCGCCTTGGTCTTCAAGTGTCGTTTTTTATTGTTGCATATGTTTTGAGTGTTCTTTAGTGTTCTTAAGTGTCGTCACATTGATTCAAATATCATTATATGCATTTCATGGTCACAACACCTTTCTTGTTGTAAAACGACACTTTTGGGTCACAGTCGCACACACTTCACCATTTGTACTCGGGGAATGTGCATAAAGTCACGTTTTTATGTATATTCATTGTTGATCAAGATTTTATAATTTTTATTGATGAGTTAGTATATGTCACACATGTTTGTATGCCCAAAACTCATCTTTCTTGTCCCTTGACTAATCATCCAGATTTAGACAAATTTTAGTTGCAAAATGACCCAACCAAGGCCAAGAGTGCATGAGCGCACTCTAAAGCCTTGATGGATGACCCTTACCTATTCTTAAGTGCGACAGGCACCCTCTCATGGAGTTGGGATCACTCCAAAAGCACAAATCCCCTTCCCTATTCCAAATTGCACGCCCTCAAAAAGTGATCAATTCTTCCTTGAGCACACTCCTTCGACTCGAAGAAGTGTGCCCTCCTTGAGTGCACTAGTGCATCCTGAAGACCCAAAGCTCAGCCCTTCAACCTTCCCTAATGTGCCATATGCCCTCTTGAACTAACTTGAGTGCACTATCGCACCCCAAAGGCATGAAGCCTCAACCTTCAGCCTTCAAGAGCATGGTTCGCACCCTTCCTTAGGCCTCTTAGGCACATGAGCACACCCCAAAGGCACAAAGCCTCAACCTTTAACCTTCGAGAGTGCACCCTGTGCCCTTCCTCTTTCCCTTGGGTGCATAGTGAAATTGGTAAGCCCAAAGCTTTACCTTTTGTCCTTTGGACTTGTGAAATGCACCCTACCTTGATTTCTTTCTTCCTTAGGGCTCATAAGTGCATGTTGAGGCCTTAAATCTCCTCCTCCTCCCTCCTCCCTCCTCCATCCTTTCAGAGTGCGCCCTAAAGCTCCATTCACCATTTTAAGCACATCGAAAGGGAACAGACAAGAAAATATGCATAAAACATGGTATATTAGGAGATTTTTAAACCGGTAGTTTCTCGTCATGAGTGATTGCAGAAATGGGTATTCTAGGGACCTCATGAAAAACACATGCAAGGAATATTGGGCAAAGAGGATGAATAAAGAAAGAACAAGAAGAACCAATAATACACCTAAAACTTGATGATCAAAGCACCATGAAGACTCTAATATGGAAGACACTTCGGAGGGTGCAAGAACCAGGGGTAGATGATGAAAAAGAACAGAAACAGTGGCAACCACGTCACTACTAAAGCAACTTCATGTCTTCGATCATTGTCAGTCCTAATCATACAAGATAGTTATGTGTAAAGTTTCCTCATATGATGATGTGTAAGACAAAATGTATCATCGTAATGATTGTATAAGACAAAGGAGTAAAATTCTAAGAGTCATAAGTGAACTCAATAGTCACTAAAGTCCAAACAACATTTAATACCGAAAGTAACATGTAATCCCAAAAGTCATTTGGAACTTCAAAGGTTGTAGAAGTCCAAAGGACACTAGAAGTTAGAAAGTCAAGAGTCATGAGGATATCAAAGGTCACTCCTCTAGTTATAATCATATCCTCATTTCTCATGTAAAGGACTTTTAGCCTTGGATTCTCCCATAAGGCATAAGAGAGATAAGTTAGTACTTTTGGGAAGAAAGTATTGGCTCCAATGCTCCACTATTAGAGAAAGTGATGTTCATTTTATTCAAGCATCTTGGGAAATTAACTTAATATTTGAAGCTCGATGGCCATCACGTTTTCATACATGGGTTATGAATGTTTGCAAGACTATTCTGTGAATGTTTATGGTTCATGTTTGTTTTCACTAGTACTAAGGTGGTTGAACTATTTCAGTTATGTTAGTGCTTATCTTGTTGAGAATGTTTTGAAATGGTTATAATGATTGTCGCATCTCTATGGACTATTCCTATGGATGTTAGAAGAAACACTCTTGTTTATGTGCATCTTTATTAGGGTGGTACTATTACCTCTCTCTTAGAGGCTCACCCTCTTTCCCCTTTGCAGTAGAACAACCATGATGCACCTACAACTAAACATTCACCAGGCACACTAGCTTGCTTTTCTAAGGTACATATGTGATTCTATCTCTTGTTGACAGCTAAAGCCAAGGAAGATATTTAAGTAGACGACAATCATGCCATATTCTGAATGGGGCTCCTATCCCAGACAGTGTGAGGTATAATTAGGACCACATATTGGGGAGACCCTTTTAAATGTTGGTAGGTCCGGCACTGCCAACAGAACATCAACACAAATTCCCCATATGAGATATCACCTCATGATGAGGGCCTCAAATATCTGGGTTTTCACCTCAAACCAAATTGATATAAGAAGAAATATTAGAAATGGTTGATTTTTAAAATTGGAAAAAAGATTAAAAAGTTTGAGTTTCTAATGCCTTTCAAGGGTGGGTCATTTGGTCTTAGTCAAATCGGTGCTCGAAGCCATCCCTGTTTATTGGATCTCTCTGGATTTAGTCCCTAAAGGTGTATTGGAATAGGCAAGGAAAATATGTTTCAAATTATGGGTTGGGTCATCGGAAATCTTTGTTCTTCCCTGGGTCAAATGGCCTCTTATAGTTGTGCCAAAATTGCTCAGTGGTTGGGGACTTAAAAATATCTTCTTGTTCTCAAAGGCTCTGCATATGAAATGTGGATGACACCTTTTGTCTTCAAATAGCCTATGCACTTATGTTATATTGCACAAATATATTGCCCCTCACTCATTGGATGACTATATTTGGCTCTAGAACAAACCTAGGCATAACATCTCAGTTGTTTGGCGGGCAATATTAAACTCATTCCATGTGATTTCTTCTGGACTGGATTAGAGGATTGGAAAAGGGGCTAGGGTTCGACTGGGCATGGACCCATGGATGGGAAGTGGGACTAGTCACCTATTATCATAGGTTATAATTAACCTGCTCAGGGATCGGGGAATATCCTGCATCTCCCATATAAATGACCCTGTGAGCACCACCCTTTGGCATCAAGGTTGGTAGTTGGAAAACATGTTAAATCTAAATGGTAGATTCAAGGGGAGTGGATCACATGTATAAATTCTTTGTATTCCTCTCATATTATACTTTTGACTGCTGAGACTGAACTAGTTTGGTTTGTCAATCTGCATGGTGTCTATACCCCAAAGACCAGCTATATTCAACTAAATATTATGTTTTAGGAGGTCGTTGTTTTATGGTGGTTGTGTGTCCTAAGGATTTCAAAATTTCCCTCTAAAGCCAAGATTTTTACATGGTGCATTCCTATGGTCTTTGTCCCTACCTGGGATGTGATGGAAGGGTCCCAAAAAATTGGGTCGGGCTAGTGTATTCTTTGCAAGGGTAGTGAGGAATCGATTTCCCATCTATTTGTCCAATGCCCCTTTCCGAGACAAGTCTGGTTGGTGTTTTAGGAGGTCTTTGGTGTTGCCTATAGTTGGGAAAGTTTAACTTTTGAGGCCTTGTTGTCACCTGTCATACCATCTTATATTTGTGTCAAATGGTCCTATTTTTCATACATCATGTAGGGAAGGACTAGTGAAATCTTGGTTAACTAAAGGGAAAGCCTAAAAGGAGAGACGAAAATCAGAAACTAAAATTCAAAAGGTGGGCTTTGATATTTAATTGGGAGCCGAAATCAAATGGTTTGGATGAAATTCGAGAGTCAATCATCTCGGAGCCCGATATCAAAAGGAACAACAAGAAGCATATCGGGACTTTGGGATATCAAAGGTCAGAGCATAAGGGACCTCAATAGTTTGTTTAAAAGGTGGACCCAAAATTGAATGTCAAAGAGTCACTTGGAAAGGAGGCACATTGTAACCTGAATTTTGGAGGGCCGATCATTTCAGAATTTTAGGGATTAGAACCTTGTAACTCTTTAAAAATTGGAATTCTGTGTTGAGTCAAATTATACTTGTATAATTTGTCAATATGAATTTTCAACCCAAGGAGGTAAACTGGTGAGGTACCATGCAAAGTATATGCAGGCTGACTACCTTGAGTGTGGTATCATTACAGGAAAACAACTAATGTCCCTTTCTGAATCAACAATGTTGCAGCAAAGCCATTGAGCAGTATATAACACTCCTCTTTATAGCATTGTTGACTTGCTAATTATTGATCAGAAAGAAGGTGAAGGATCACTCAACAACTAATCATGCATGCTTCTGTTCTTACAAAAGTGATGTACAACAATAGTCATGAAGGGTATATAACAGCCCTTAACAACTTATTTTGCTGACAATCATGCAAGAAAGAGATAAATAAAAACAATCATACAATAATCGTGAATCCATAACAGTGTTGGCCAACAAATGAAATCATCAATCTACACTATCACAATCCAACATAGAGTAATGGTTACAAGGAATCCAGAAAGGTCAAATTAGCTGTTGCAGGAAATCTACTACACATTGAAATCGAAAATCATTATAACTATATTACAGGAAATGGTTTGTTACATAAAAGAAAAGGAAATCATATCGTTCACACACTGTTATTACAAATAAAATTAAACACATTAATAAACAGGACATAAATTATACATATATTTAATATACATCGGAGCTGTGAGTGAAGGGGGCCCTCCTTCACTCACAACCCCTTCAAACACGAAAGAGTTGCTTACAGCAGAATTCTAAACATCAATGATATACTTTCTTATAAAATAAAAGTTGATACATAAAGAGACTGAGTGTTGGGACAGTCACACTTCGTCTCCTGATAGCGTCTAATACTATCTAACTTTTCAAAAGCAAATGAGCCTGTGCTTATACAATTTCCCGCAACCATATTAGGCTGGAAATAACAAATGTAATCTCAGCCTCTAACTGATTAATCCCTAAGATCGAATCTACAACAAAACAAAATAGTAATTTTTAGGCATACAACCATCATCATGACAAAATGTTCTTTGTTTAGTCTAATTCATGACTGTAAGCATGAATTTAGACTATTTGGTTATATGGATGCAGTTGTAGTCCAAAATTAGAGGAGGATTTACGGGAATTAGAGTATCTCGTAGATCCCAAAATTCCTACAGGATTCTCAGAGGTAGACACTGTCTGAAGGATTTGCGAACATCGTCTGCAAGTTTTGCAGCTATTGATATCTGCAAGAGATTCTGAGTCATGTTAGAACAAAAAGAAAAAAGATAAAAGCACAAACGGTTAGGAGGAGACTCGAATGCAGGTTAAAATGAAATTTAAAGATGTTTCGTCATACCTTTAAGCCTCAATACCCTGTTTAGCCAAAAAAACGGAAAATATGGAGGCCTAGGTATAATAAGATGGAAAAAAGGTGTCAAAATGGGGAAATAGGGTAGGATATTATCAGCAAAAAGATGGTAATATCTGAACTCAACATCTCCCCCAGGCCAAGATTCTTGCATGTCCCTTATGCAAGAAAAAACAATACTTCTAAGAAATCAAATTTTGTCTTGTGTTGCAGCTGCTGCAACCAATTGATCAAGTGGGTGGTTTGTCTCTGCTGGAACTTGCTTCTTATATTCATTAATTCCCTGTCGCAGTTTTTCGATTTCCTTTTGCATTCTGAGGCTGCTTTCCCTAAGGGTTACATTTTCAACCCTCAAAACCCTTTTTGGCACAGTCAGTTCAACGATAGTCTCTTCCAACATTGTTTGCAATGGCTTCTTTGGTGAAATTTTCTCCTCATGGGTATGGCCCTGTGATGATCGGGGTGAATTTGCTCCTTCTTGTGGCAGAGTAGCCACGTTTTGGCTTTCCTACACAGAAGTGGCAGGAAAAGATGCAACTTCCTTCTTATCATTGGTAGCAAGTTTTACCGATTCTTCCTTTCTCTCCTTGCTGCAAGATTTTTGAAGCTTCCCGCTGTCGGCTTTCTTGGAACTTTTGGTAGCATAATGAGCAACTTGGCTCCTAGTATAGCATTTATAAGGGGTTACAGGTCCTTTTTGTTCGGAGCTAAAACCGGAAGTCTCCCCAGTCACAATGACCTCATCATCATCGTCTTCTTCTATCTCCTCATCCTAGCCTTCCTCATCTTCTTGGAATTATGCTTCATCATCCTGGGGTATATCCTCATCATCTTGAGCTTCATTCCCAGATTCATGATCCGGGGTTTCCTCCTCTGTGGGTTCAATGTCTTCCTCTGTTGACTTAGACATAGAAGCCTTTTTCCCAGACCTCTTCTGGTCATGTTCTTTTTCAGCCAACCCGAAGGTAGACTTTTTTTTTGTCACCTTATCCTTAGCTTTTTCAGTCTGTTCTATCGGCTCAGGCACAGTTGCCTTCTTTGTCGATCTCTTTTTGTGATCCTTTCCTTCGGTAAATTCAAACACATTGGTTTTCTTGGCTGGCCTTTTCAAGGGTTTTTCATTAATTTCCTTCTCCTGGTCCTGAACCCATTGTTTTCTACCTGAGGATTTCTCCTTCTGAACTTCTTTGGGTTCCCGTGGCTGTGACCCCTTCTTCATTTTTCCTGCAAATTTTTCTTTGTTAGCTTCCAACAAATCGGGGTCTGTAAATTCATTTTCCTGGAGGAAGGCCTCCCAAGTTTTGGAATGCTTCCACAAGACTTCCAACACAATGATTTTCACCAAACCATGGTGATAAAGGTTCTCTTCAATATTAGGAGCCCTATCTTGTGCAACCATAAACATCTTAATTAGAGACATTTTTAGAAAATAAGGTAGGTTAATGGGGTCGTCTCGAAACTGTCCGAGGAGCCACATGTGGAACAAAAATACTAGGCCGAAGCAGCCTTCACATGTAACATATTTTTGAAAGAAGAAAATGAGCCGTCAATACTTACACTTCATTAAATCTGGTGAGATTCCTTTGCCCCAACTCAAGTTTAATGGGTCTTCCTTCAAGAATGGCACGCATCTTTCTTTGCCAAATCGACGATTCTTGAACCATCTCTCACTGTCCCACGGAAGCCCACAAGCCTTCGATACCAACTCTTATGTTAATCGGAAATGCAGGTCCCCAACCTACACTTGATCTCTTTTAAGATTCAAGGCAAAGGCCTTCATCACCTTGGCATTATGGTCACAATTTTTTTAAAAAGTGGTAGCCATCCTACCTTCTCGAACTTCATTTTTATCTTTGGCCAAGAATCCAATAGTTCAGAACCCTATGGTTCGTATCTGATGGGAGCTCGTAGCCTAGACATTTTCCTTTTGGAAGCTTTCTTCATTGCCATAACACAGTTGAAAAGAAATCAGGGTAAAAGTTTTTTTAAAAGGGACGTTGATTGTAGGGATACTCGGAGTGTTATGTAAGGATTTGGTGGTGAGGAAAGGATTTTGGGGAATAGGTCGTGATCATGATAGAAATCATGATCTGACCTTGTAAAGCAGGTTTAGAAAGTGTAGGAATTTACGACCGAGTGAGCTGGCAGATAAGTTCTAAGGAGGTGGTGACATCTGGCTACAAGAAATATTGAAACGTTAATCATTATATGAAACAAATTTAAAATGCCATCATACCTTACCTCGAGGCCTCCTTTATCATTGTACTTTACCCTTTCTCTATTTTAATGATACCGCCCATGCTGACGTTGCCTATCCCTCTGATGTTATCGACTTTATCTCATGAACGATGCTAATGATTACTTCGTGATGCTCTTATCCTGAGATGATTTCCCAGTAATGTGCTGGTTGACATACTCTGAAATGATGAAATTTGGCCATTCATTAAAATTTTTAATTGTTTTATTATTCCATGAAAATAACTTGTTTGATGACTGTGCTGCAAGAATTTAGAATGACTGTAGCCACAGGCTACAACTGCTGGGTGCTGCAAGTATTGAAATTGGTCCTGCAGGAATTTGGAACAACTGTGACCAAAAAAGTTTTGAACTGCAATCTTGAGACACTTCTGCAAAAATAAATATTCTTTAGGAACTATAACACTGGAGATCCTGCAGGAACTGAAACGGGTCCTACAGGAATTCAAAACGGTTGTAACATGCACTGCAGTTGTTAAGATCTGCTATCATCGTTGAGTTCTGTAGGAATACTGAATCTGCAGAAACTGTGACTGTGATCATTTTCTGAAACTCTACAGGAGTACTGAAACTAAATCTTGTGGGAACCCTTTTATTTCTGGTCCATTATGTATATTCCTCTGCACATTAATAAAGATGCTGATGTCAAATGTGCAAAGGGCTCATTGGATTACCAGTCATTAAGGTAAACTGTTAACCAACACAATGTTCGTCACCGTTGATGAGAGTTGGGGCCAAGGTACTTTGATGCATCCTATCAGGTGTGAATTTATGAGTTGATGTTAAACCCCTGTAGGATCCAGTGGTAAAGAAGAAATGATGATTCTCCATTCCCACCGGCAAGTTAACCTGTCATTGAGGCATACAAGTTTCAAGGCATCACAAAGATCTGATCCTGAACCCAGATAATTTGCTAATGTCGATGGGCCAGAATTGTTGGAAGGAAGCCCTTAAGAAATCCCACATTAGTCCAACACGAGAAAATCATAGATTATTTTTTGAAGAAAATAGATTTATTACAATGATCCGAAGGGATCTACTATTCGGTGGTTTTAACGAACCCATGACAGTCCATGCTCTCCAGATTTCAATTTTAGAGAGTCCGAAATACTGAAAAAGAAAACTCCAAGGGGGCTCCTTTTCCGTAAGTAATCCATTGGGCCCAGAAAAAGGAATAAACCTATACCCAATAGATATTCCTCTCATGGTTTATTGAGCACGAGAAAGAACAGAGTAAGCTCATTGCCTCAACAAAAAATTAGGAAGAGGTAGTGATAGGAAGAATACCTTCCTTAACAGTTTCTAACTCTTTCTTGTAATTTCCTTCACAAATTCTTCCTTGGATTGGGGTTTCTGATATAACTTGAGTATATGTCCATTCATCAAGAAGGTAACATTCTCATCATCAATAGTCTTAATTCTAACAGATCCATTGTCAAAAGCCTTCTCAACTTCATAGGGACCCAACCAATGTGTATTAAATTTCCCTTTTAAATTATTAAATTTAGAATCATACAACAATGCCCAGTCACCTTCTTTGAACTGCTTCTTTTTAATTTACCTATCATTCCATTTAGCTCTTTGCTGCTAGATCAGGTCCGTCTATTCGAAAGCATCCTGCCTGATTTCATCTAGTTCATTGAGCTGTAGGATTCTTTGTTGTTGTGCTTCGTCAAGATTCATCCCCAATTATGATGCCATTCTGAAAATTTTAATCTGAAATTCGATGGGCAGTAGAACCTGTTTCCCGTACACCAATTCATATGGAGAAAAACCAGTAGTTCCTTTCCATGTAACTCGGTCAGCCCATAAGGCTTCAAGAAGTTTATCAGACCAATCCTTCTTGTGTAGTTGAATTGTTTTAGTAAGGATTGTCTCCAACACCTTGTTGGTTGATTCCACCTACCCATTGGCCTGTGGATGGTAAGGAGTGGACTTCCAGTGAATAATATGATACTTTTGTACAATTTCCTGCATCAGTTTGGACACAAACTGGGCACCTTGATCAGTAACCATTTCCCGTGGTAACCCAAATCTAACAAAAATATTGGAAAAAAGGAATTTTTTTACTAATTTATCCGTTGCTCTAGGTAGCGCTTTTGCCTCCACCCACTTTGTCACATAATCAGTGCAAACCAAAATGTACTTCTTACCTTTGAATGGGGGATCTATGGGGCCTACAAAATCAAGAGCCCACCTCTCAAATGGTTCTATAAGGACTTGTGGCTGCAAAGGAATTTCGTTTGATTGCATGGGCCACCCTATCCATTGGCAGCTATCACACTTCCAAACATACTCCTTTGCATCTTTGAAGAGGTTCGTCCAGCAGTAACCTGAGCGAAGGATCTTATAAGTTGTTCACTTGTCTGCAAAATGTCCCCCGCATGGTTCGTCATGGCAAGCTCTTAATATATTGTAGATCTCATCTTCTCTTACACACCTGTGAATAGTCAAATCAGCTCCGGTGACAAAAAGATCTCCCTTAATCCAAGAATAATCAACACTTTTCCTAATAATCATTTTCTTATGATTGGGTGAAAATTCAGGAGGAAACTTTCCTGTAGCAAGATAATTAGCCATGTCTGCAAACCAAGGCATTTTAATACATATGGCAAACAAATTTTCGTTTGGAAAGTCATCATCAATAGGAACATCCTCACCTATATGGTTGTGCCTAGACAAGAAATCAGCTACCTGATTTTCCTTTCCCGACCTGTCCACGACCGTGATGTCAAATGCCTACAGCAACAACAGCCACCTAGTAATCCTACCATTAGTAACAGGTTTGTTCATAAGATAATGAATGGAAAAATGCTTTGTATGCACAAAGACTTTATAATTGGTGATGTAGTGTCTAAATTTATTAATAGTGTAATCTATAGCAGGAAATTCTTTCTTAGTTACTGTGTAATTCAGTTCTGCAGGAGTTAAGTTTTTATTGATAAAATAAATAGCATGGGTTACAAGATCCTCCTTTTGACCCAAAACTGATCCTATGGATGAATCAGAGGCATCAATGGAAATGTGGAAAGGCAACTTCCAATCTGAGCCTCTCAAGGCAGGTGTTGAAGAAATCTTTTCTTTGAGCTTATTGAATGCGACTTGATACTCATCATTCCAATGAAATTTAGATTCTTTTGTTAGCAAGCTAAATAATGGAGAGGCTACTTTTGTAAAATTTTCAACAAACCTTCTATAGTAGCCTTCATGCCCAGGAAAACTACAGACCCCTTTTTGATTGGTTGGTCAGGGTACTTTCACAATAACCTTTATTTTTGTTGGATCAACCTTGATTCCTGCAGCAGAAACATGATGCCCTAAAACAATACCTTCAATCATAATCATAAAGCATTTCCCATTGCTCAATGAGAGGTTAGTCTCTCTACATCTCTACAAAACTTTCTCAGGATTTTGTAAAGCTTCTTCAAATGTCTCACCCATAATTGTAAAATCGTCCATATACACTTCCACCCAATCATGCAAAAGGTCAGAAAAAATACCTAGGACAACCCTCTGAAATGTGGTTGGTGTGTTACATAGACCAAATGGTAAAACTTTATATGCATAGGTACCCTAGGGACATGTGAATGTAGTCTTCTCTTGGTCTTCTGGAGCTATCCTAATCTAATTATACCCGCTGAACCCATCTAGGAAGGAAAAATACTTTTTCTCTGCTAAAGTGTTCAGTACCTGGTCCATAAAAGGTAAAGGGAAATGGTCTTTTAATGTAGCTTTGTTTAGTTCCCTATAATCTATGCACACTCTGATCCAGGTGGATATTGGTGGCCACCTGCCAAGTCCACTTGGACCCCCACCATTGTCTTTCTCAGCATTTTTAGTTTCCTTAATTGTAGCACAACTTACTATTTTTAGCAGTTTTTCGGGTCCTAAACTTCTGGAGTCGTTTTGAGGCCCTAAACGACGATTTTTGGGGAATCCGGGGCAACACGGGTCCATGGACCAGTTTTGCCCGTTCCAACAATGATAGTGCTCGAATAGATCTTTCTAATGAGCTATTGTACGCGTCAAACGGAGATCATATGCTAAAGTTACGACCCCGGGAAGTTGATGTACCAACTTACCCCCAAAACGGGGCCCACAGTTTGGCGTTTCATCTCCTAGGGTTAGGTTTTGGAATGTTAAGGGCTTTTCATTGTTTCTCAACAATAAATAGGCCTTCGAGCCCCATTGTAACATAGTTCAGAGGCATGTAGCCATCACATCTCTTCTCAGAGATAAGCTACCAACGCCCTAGCTAGTGTATTTCCCTTTCTGATTGTAAGCATGTTTCAGTATTTTCCATTAATGAAATGAAGTATTATTTCTGCTGCATCTTTATGTATATGGTTATCTCTGTAAGTTGTTGCGTTCCTGTTTAAATCCGGATCAATGGTATCAGAGCGTTCTGCTTTTTCTCTGTTTTTCTTTGCATGTCCCCAACAAGGTCGGGATATAAGGAGTTAGGGCTTGAACTGGTTGAACCTTTGCAAGAGCAGCCTCGCAAATCCCGACGGCCTCCCATGG